>JAQMCW010000019.1:7028999-7042249 GCA_030068335.1 Chrysichthys cranchii
TGTTGTGCATAATAATTTGGAACATGCATTTGAGTGCATTTTGAGTGTTTTATTTTTTAAAAATATACTGTTATCATTAGGCAGTTTGTTCAAAAACCTTTCAATTGTACTCTAATAGTTGATGACTGGAAAATTAAAATGACTGCAATTCATATAGGTAATTTGGAAAATCTAAGAAAAATATGATTTGCATAATAATTTGGAACGCAGTGTATATCCAGAGACCAGATATTTGGTAAAAGTGTTCACCACTTGAAAACAAAATTGTACCATTTGGTAAGTCTTAATAATAATTTCTCAAAATGAATCCTTATTCATGGTAATTTTGGTTTGTTAGGTATTTACTCCATTAGCATATATTCAAAACCAACATAATTTGAATAGAGTCTTTGAAAACGTTTCTTTTGCATACATTTTAATAGCCTAATGCTACCAAGGTCTACACTGTTCTATTCATCTAATTTTGTACTGTCATTAACCTGCATTACACCGTAGTTTCAGGGAGTCTTTTTGAATTATAACAATTGCTATTTAGAATACTTAGCACATACAAATACCTCAATTAAATATTTTTCTCAAACTATTTTGCACATGACTTATTTTACACAATTCCATTGTACATAAAAACATAGTCAACTGCCTACACTAGTTAAGCCATAGGTGAGAATGTAAGTGGCAATGGCTGTTTCTCTCTGTTAGCCCTGCAATAAATTGGTGACCTGGGTGTACTCCACCTCTCTCTCAAAGTCAAGTAGTATTGCCTGTAGGTCCCCTGGGACCCTTTCCCATGGCATAGTAAAGGTCACTAAATTACTTCCACACCAACCTTGGCAAACCATCCCCTTATGGATCTTGCTTTGTGCCCAGGGGCAGTGTCATGCCGCAACAGGTTTGGGGCCACTCAGAAGAAGGAAATCTTAATGCTACCACACATAAAGACATTCTAGATAATTCTGTGCTTCTCTGCTACAAAGATAACTGTGGAGTTTGGAGAAGGCCCACATATAGGTGTGATGTAGTAAGTCAGGGTAGATGAATAACACAGTTGTATACAACCTAATCCTCACGATCATCAGCACCTATGCACCCACACTCACAAGTCCAGACGCTGCCAAAAACAGTTCTATCAGCTCCTCGACGAGACCATTAAGGCCATCCCCAAAGCTGACAAGCTCATCATTCTTGGGGATTTTAACCATCAAAACAATATACTCACTCATCTTCTGCTACTTAATCCTGTTCAGGGACGCAAGGGGAAGCTGGAGCCAATCCTAGCTGACTATGGGTGAGAGGCAGGCAGAGTATCAATACCCTGGGCAGGTCGCCAGTTCACCATATGTATTATGTATTAACATAATATCTTCTACTGAAACAGGATAAAATTGTAAAATCTCCAAAATGGGAGAATACTGTGCAACAGAATACTTTTTATTGATGACAAATATGTATTAGATGCTACTGTTCTACCCAAGTGTCCCTTTAATATGAATATAATTATACTGATATGTTCTTGAAAACACGGAAAAAAATATTGTTTTGCAATATTTTCATGAAAATCAGATGGGTATAATAAGGACACTAATATTGATAGTATTAATAGTATTGATATAGTGAAGACATCATTATATTGATAATGACCCTTCTGCTTTACTGGATTTACACATTGCCGATGTAAGCTGCATGTGCATAGCACTGCAGTCAATAACTGAGCATGACCTTCATAGCACCGGCAGACAAATCAGACCTATAAGGTAAAAAAACAAACAAAAAAAAAAACAAACCACAATTTCTTTGGGTTTTTTTTTTTGTACAATGTTTTCATCACGGCCGAAATTTCATGAGTCTTCAGTCTCAGGTACCAGTCGTGTGACAAGTCATTCAAGTTAAAGTCAGTCAAAGACTTTATAGACTCAGACTCAATAATAACTCAAGTCTACATCTCTGACATGCTCCTTTCCTGATTTCTTATTTCAAAATGGATTATTTTAACATACAGTATCAAATCAATACTCAAGCCATATTGACATTGGTGTTTATAAGGTGTGTTCTATGGTATTGACGTCACCACTGCACAACCTCATAGCCCCTCCTACTTTTATGGGTATCATTATTCAATTTGAAACAGATACAGGGTAATTCAGGGTAAAGATAGCTTTGGATTTGCATTATTATCCAGATCATGCTGTATCACACCATTTGCCCAAAAAGCAATGAATGAAAAGATTGTGATTGTGTGCAAGCACTTGACTGACTCTCTCTCTCTCTCTCTCTGGCACACCTGCAGGTTTTTACGGACCATCTCAGTGATCCTCTTCCTGAACAAGCAGGATATGCTGGCAGAGAAGATCCTGGCAGGAAAATCCAAACTTGAAGATTATTTCCCTGAGTACAGTCGTTATACAATCCCACCTGATGGTAGCACCTTTCGAGTCTTCTAAAAGATTTACTACTTTTACTAATTTAAGAGAAAACTTAAAATGTGTCTCAAAGGTTAAATCACTAAATAATAAATTAAACATAGGTACATATTTGTCCAAAACACTGTAACAATAAATGCAGGGACCACAATGAATATTAATTTGTGTCTGATGGTTTTTCAATCATCCAATTCATGCTGAATGTAAATGATGTGGATGATACAGTCATTCCAGCAGTAGAGTACATAATGTTAATTCAATCATTTATCAATCGCTCACAGAACATTCTCGGTCTTCATGCGTATTTGCTAAAATGGGTCGGTAAATTAAAGTAGTTCCCACCCAAATAAAGTCAATTTGTGGGAAACCCTGGATATGCATTCATAGAGGATGGAGTGTTATTGTGATGGAACTACTGACACCTACATAATCATTATACTCATACTGCCTCACTGCAAAGCGATCAGCAACAAATTCAAAACAACAAGTGTAGCACTCTCTAGTGATGAGAGGAGTGGATCATCTTGACTGCAGTCTACTGGCAGAGGAAAACAGCAAGTCAGCCTCAGAATTTAGGATGGTTACTTACTGTGTTCTGCCTGCAGTGCCCCTTTTATACTATCCCAGCACCTCATGGAGGGTAATGGCTGCCTGTGTGATGGCTGCTGTCCTCGATTGGTGGTGCTAAAGTTGCACAGTCTTTCCCCTGCTTTATGGAGCTGCAGCTCTGCCGTCATCATAGTGCCCCCACTTAGATCCAAACCCACTGCTGGTGGGGTCTGAGAGGACGTTCAGACTCCCAAGTTGTGCCTCTGCACATTGGTGGACCTGAGATAAGAAGATCTGCAGAGAGGAATCACCGGTTTGTTTTACTGTTCTTATTGTTGTTATGTGCCATCCATTGTAAGTGTGCATTATTGGTAACCAGGGTAAACAGTAAAATCTGTTCTCTTAGGCTGGTCTCTGTGGCTTCCATGTGGACCAGAAAAGGCCAGTTTTCACCTCCTTCTCCCAGAGCTTCAGCAGTCCTCAGCCAATGCAGTAGCCCAGGCACTGAGACTGTTTTAGCCTGAGGTGGCACTTGTAATGGTTTGATGTCAACCCAGTCTTTCAGAATTTGGTTTGTGATGTGATTTAAGTGACTGTCACACATGAAACACACCACAGCACAGCATAGCATGACACAGCGAAATTAATTCTCTGCATTTAACCCATTCACTCTTGTGAAACAGGGGGCAGCCAAACAACGCAGTGCCCAGGGAACAGTGCTTGGGGACAGTACCTTGCTCAGGGTACTTAAGGGTTCCTTGTCAGTCCTGGGTTTGGAATCCACAACCTTCCAATTGAAGGGCCAATGCCCTGACCGCTAGGCTACCACTTTGATAAGCACTTCCCAAGCACTGACATGTTGCAGGAACTCTGTGGAGGTTGAAGGGTAGAACCCAGTATTGCCAGTGCCTGGACACAGTGCTAATTGCTGTCTTGATGAGTTCACCCACTTCAAAGGTTATGGGCCACTCACCTCCATGGCACCCACCCAGTCCTCTGTGGAAGGGACTAGTCTCACATCCCCATGGATAACCCACAGGGTCAGACAATCTTGGGGAGAGCCAAAGGACAAGCCTGGGTGAGGAAACTCCCTGAACCCAATAGAGTTGTCACTGGAGCACCATTTAAGTGGAGCATGGTGGTCAGGGTATTGGGCCAGGGATCAGCATGGGCCACACATTCAGCCAGCCAGTGCTTGTGGACACGGGGAAGTAGCCATTGTTTGGGTTTGGTCAGTATGGGCTCATCAGGGGATGCTGCTCTCTCATGACTCTTGCATCAACCTTGAAGCAGGTCCTGGGCAGCAATAAAGTTCCTTCTGGCCAACTAAAGAGGGTCCCCTTCTCTCCCCTCTCCCCAGGTTGAGGGAGAAAGAACAGGAAAGAAAACACTGGCAGATATAGCTGACAATGGGATTGAGTTATACATTATATGTGGTCTTACATGTTCTATATGTCTCACAGACATTTATGCTCTGTAGCATCCCATTAAATACAGATGGGAATACATGAAAGGTGGGAATACATGATACCCATTACACTCATTACTTTACCATTATCAAAGACTGTGGAATTGAAAATTTATCAATTCCATTTTGTTTTTACCTAAAACATTAACAGTTTCCATATATAAAAGTACTTAAAAAGGGTTTCAGAGACACTGTGATTCATTCACTCATCCACATTACATTTTGTTATTACTGAGATGCTTTTCTCCTCACCATGATTGTAAAGAGTGCTTATCTGAGTTACTATAGGCTTACTGTCAGCTCAGATAAGTCTTTTCATTCTCCTCTGATCTCTTTCATCAGCAAGGCTTTCAGCCTGCATCCTGTCTCAATGCCACGGGATGTTTTTTTTGTTCTTTGGGAGCAGTCTGTGTAAACACTAGAGAATGTTACATGTGAAAATCCCAGGAGATCAGAAGTTTCTTAGGGTGTACTCTCACTAGGTTCAGCTGGCCTGAATCATACCTGGGAGCAATTGTCCCCCCTCTCCACTATCCCACTTACACTGCACTAAACAATCATCTCTTGGGACTCTTATTTCATCACATTGCACCTTTTTTTTTACATTGCAACTGTATTGAAGAAAATAGCTGTCACTTTACATGATGTGGTGTGAGATCACTGTCTTTAAGGATAAACTGAGCAATACAGATACTACAAGCATGCAGAATCAAGGAACCTGAGTAAAAATACCAATGACAAGAGCACAGAAAAATCACTTCTTGTAGCCTTGTGTTCGATTTCCTGTCCATTTCTTGATTTGTGCTGCAGAAAAATTTGAATTTTCTTACAGTGTTGGGGAATCAAGACCAATCATAAGTAATGGTAACTGTACTTTAAAACAGTAAAATGAGAAGTGTGAATCTGTTGGACCTGTTAGAAAAACAATATGTATAGCCAAGCTTCAATGCAGAGACAGTTATCATGATACCTGAAACCCGCAACAATAAGTGATTCATGTAAAACAGAAAAAGTGCTTCGAACTCAGATATGTTAAACATTTTTACAGCACTGAAACTAAGCGAGGTAAAATGTTGAAACTGATTGGACTATATATTATCCTAAACTTAAAGAACAGGTGTTGATGTATGCATGCTCTTATCCATAGTGACCCCTGATGCTGGAGAAGACCCAAAAGTAACCAGGGCCAAGTTCTTCATCCGTGATGAATTTTTGGTACACTTATAAAATACATCACATGCTTCCAAAAATGTTTGCTCATTTGTTTTTTTCACTAGGGTTGACTTGCTTGTTTTAACTATTGGAGTATTTTCCATATCTTCTGTATAAATTTCTTATATTTTTTGCATTTTAGTCTTGTGTCTCTGTGTGTATCTTCATATACCTTAAATTGATGATGTTTAAATATTTGTTCGGTCACTTTTCAAACCATTTAAGTAACCTCAGATTTGTGTACGTTTCTACAGAGGATCAGCACAGCAAGTGGGTCAGACAAACACTACTGCTACCCACATTTCACCTGTGCTGTGGACACAGAGAATATCCGTCGTGTCTTCAATGACTGTCGTGACATCATCCAGAGGATGCATCTCCGCCAGTATGAGCTTTTGTGATGGGCTGCCACAGTCTGTCGATTCTCCAATTAGATCACTTCTTCTCCACTCCCAGATTTCAGCAGGACTATTTGAACTACTGATAAGTGACAATGTTATGTGATTTTTTTCTCTACTATTCACGTTTTCCTCCACTTTATCTGCTTATTTATACAAGAGTGAGGTGTGTGTGTGTGCGCGTGTGTGTTTCCTCTTCAGTCATGAGAACTTTTAATTTTGAGTTTCTACTTGCTATGGTTGGATGTGGACCAGCCAATTCAGTGGAAATCTGTGGTAACTTAGGCAAGGAAGCCTGACCTTTGACCTTTGCAGTCTTCTGAAGGTCTTTTAGGAGTACTTGACATATGGGAGGATAATGCACTTTTGCATCAGGTTCCTAAAATGCAGACCAGGAAGCGTAATTCACTATGTAGCACCGCTATATTTATTACTTATTACTTTTCTCTTTAGTGTCTTTTTATTGTATTTTGCTTTTCTTTAATTAGTTTTCTGTCAGAGGTGCAATGTTGCAGGGGTTTGGAATTGTACAGGCTAGGAGTAGACATTGGATTGTTTGACTTGAAGTCTTCTGCACCTCAGTACTTTCCAAATAAGAAGACTGAGTGGTCAAATGATAATTAAAACCTCTCTTTGCATAGAGAGTTTCTTGATATGGGAATAGTATGTGCATACTGTACTGTAAATACACATACACTATATATTGGACCAGGGAGGGAGGGGTATTTTATTATGCTAAGGAACATGCAAGGTTGCTTTATCTTGCATATGCCTGAAAAATGTAATGTTATTTTGTACATCTTAATTGAAAAAGAGAAAAAAACTTGTAGAAGCTCCTTGTGCCTTTGATTACAGCTGTACCTGTAAATGAAGATTTAGATATTAATACATTTCTGATGGCGCTGTACAGCTTGATGTCAAATCTTAATTGCAGCACAGCCTGCTAATGGGGAATCTATCTCTCTCTCTCTTTCCTTCTCTCTCTCTCTCTGTAGAAATGCATTACTCTCTAGTTTATAAAGAAAATCATATGGTCTTTAATATAAAAATGGAAATTAGGCCAAAAAAATCTTGTATACAATATGCAAATGTAACCACTTACCAATTGCAAAGTTGAAAATGGAGTACATGGGGTTTTTTTCGTTGTTGCATTTTGCCTTTCTAGAACTCTTGACAGCTTTAAAAAAAAACATTGGAAAAGGATTTAAGTGTCCAAATTTGGAGCCTGCTGCCATAGTAGGATGCATATTTTCAGACATGAAATGCGTTTGAGGTTTGTACACAGGGTTACAGCTGTAAATGTGTGTATGCATGTGTGTGCCTGCATGCATGTGTATACCCACATCCCCCCGGTTGTGTTCAACCCAAGTTGTACATCAGCATTTTTATATTTATATATGTGTACATATACATTTATAAGGTCACAACAGAAATTATATTGTATAAATCTATGTGTACAATTCTACATAGAAATGTGTGCGTAATCATATTTATGAATGTCTAGTGAGATCGTATGCATAGCCATGAATCTAGGTAGGATGTACTGTGGAAGGATTGACTGACCCTTAACCTTCAGTAACATGCAGTCACCGATTGGCCATCTTCAGAGATCACAGAGTATCACAGAACCTTATCTGGCATCATTGCTCAGTAAAATGTGAAAGGATACGAAGACATAATGCGGTCAATCAAAATGATTATTTTATGTGGGTGAAAGACCATGTCCTGATTACTTACTTCTAATATTTAACTACAGATTCACGTGCCCGATCATCATACCTGATTATTGTTGTGCACCCACCATTTATTTTTGCATAACTTTTGTCAAAGGCAGCTTAACAGGAGACCCTTAAAAAGGACCCTTTAAGAGTTCTTTGGAGAGTTCTTAGCTTCCTAAAAGGCTTATAATTCTCTCTGATAAAGAAACAGTTGTTGGGTTTTACATACAAACCACAGAGGCACAACCCCCAGAGCCATAACAGAAGAACCCTTACGAGAAATGTTCTAAATTTAACCTTGTTTTTAAAGAGTGGATGCTTGTAGTCAAAGGCAGGTTGTAAAGTTCAACGCCCAGTCCTGTCAAAGAGCCACTGCTGGGCCCTTATTTAGGCCCCTCAATCTCCAAATGAACCTGACAAGCTTAGTTTGTAATTCTGCCACACTTTTAAATCTGTATAAGGAAAATAAACCCTGATACCTCCCACAATTGTTACCCTAAAGGTTTATTTTATTTTGTTAAACAAATCTATCCTGCTAAATCATCCATGGTCTTTTAGGTTGGGGTCTTTGTTCATGCCACATTTTACCATAGCATGGAACGTGCTGAAGATCGCCTGGAAGAAATCTCTTGGATGAGCTTCAGTAGTCAGAAAACTATATACTATAGGTGGTTCCAACAAAGTATGACTCTAAAAACGACTGAGACAGGCTGCATGGAAGCTCAAAGGCTGTGCAGCAAAGTTGCAGCATTGGTAGATAACCTAATTCTCTCTTGGAGGCTCAAATACTGAGCTGATAATTGATGAGAGCTGAAAATACAAAAACCCTGGCCTTCCAGAACTTAACATGTTTTTATTGATTTCTTAATTTTTATTTTATTGAGGAGGCTCATTAAACACCCGTCATCTTTGTTTAGAATGGAAATGTCAGAAGAAATGTAATTTTACAAATAAAATACCTCTAAAAGTGTTGCTGTGTTTTATTATTTCAAAAAAGCATAGCGGACATGCAAGAAAAACAAACTAACAAAAAATCAGCACAATGTTACTGCTCTCAAAAAGTTTAATGCATATTTTGATCGCGGGGCTTCTTCACATGTTCAAGCAAAATTCTATACAACCCATGTGATGAGTCATGTGAGAAAAATGTGTGTACAAGTACAATCACAAAAAAACATTAAAAAAATCACACACACACACGGTTTTATTAAAAAAAAAAAAAAAAAAAACACTTGTACAAACCTTTATTTAGATCTAAAGTGTTAAGGGTATAAATGTAAAATGTCTCTTGCCCTTTCTGAGACGCTCAACCTCAATACCTATATGCAACCTGAATTCCAGAAAAGTTGGGACGTTCTTTAAATTTAAATAAAATGAAAACTAAAAGACTTTAAAATCAGTTCTTGCCTGCTATAGGTTTCCAGCTGCTGAAGAGTTAGTGATTGTTTTTGATGATTTTTCATTGCACCAAATGTTCTCTACAGGTGAAAGATCTGGACTGCAGGCAGGCCAATTCAGCACCCAGACTGTTGTAATGGCTGCAGTCTGTGGTTTGGCATTGTCCTGCACACAAGGCCTTCCCTGAAATAGACGTCGTCTGGAGGGGAGCATATGTTGCTCTAAAAACTTTGTATCTTTCAGCATTCATAGTTCCTTCCAAAACATGCAAGCTACCCATACCATATACACTTATGCACCCCCATAGCATCAGAGATGCTGGCTTCTGAACTGAACACTTATAGCATGCTGGAAGGTCTCCCTCTTCTTTACCCCGGAGGACACGATGTCCATGATTACTAACAAGAATGTCAAATTTCGACTCGTCTGAAAATAGAACACTTTCCCACCGTTCATTTCAAATGAGTCTTAGCCTGAAGGACACTACGGCACTTCTGGAGCTGCTCAAATATGGCTTCTTTTTGACATGATAGAGCTTTAGTTGGCATCTGCAGATGGCACAGTGGATTGCATTCATTGACAGTGGTTTCTGGAAGTATTCCTGGGCCCATTTAAAAATGTTATTGACACAATCATGCCGATGAGTGATGCAGTGTCGTCTGAGGGCCTGAAGACCTCAGGTATCCAATAAAGGTCTTCGGTTTTGTCCCTTATGCGCAGAGATATCTCCAGGTTCTCTGAATCTTTTGATGTTCTGCACTGTAGATAATAATATTTGCAAAGCCTTTGCAATTTGATGTTGAGGAACATTGTTTTTAAAGTACAGTGAACCCCCACCTATCGTGGGGATTATGTTCCGGCACCCCCCCTTCCCCAACGCGAAAGGTGAAAAGTATTTTTATTAATTTTATTATTTGTATATATTTTAAGGCTTTATAAAACCTTCCCACTTTTTTATTAACCTTTCCAACACTCTTATAAACACTTCCTATGCTCTTAAATACTTTCTACATATAAAATACTATGTGAGCTGACTTCCGGCTTATAGCTGGACTCACCAATCTTAGCACCCCTCGTGATCACCTCACTGGTCCACCTGATTTCATTATTTATATATATTTTAAGTCTTTATAAACCCTTCCCACCCTCTTATTAACCTTTTCCACACTTATAAACACGTCCTGTGCTCTTATACACTTTCTACACTGTTAAACATACGTCATTTTAACAACATAAAATTCTACATACGTACTTTTCTGCCAGTGTGGTCGCTTCCTGTTTACAGCCTGTTTACTAGCTGAAGCGGAAGTGGCATACACCACCACTGTGTATTCATCCGCTGTTGAAATACAGTGCATACTGTTTTATTTTTATTTAAATTTTCTTTTGATGTTTGAATTAACATTTTTTAAAATTATATTTTATATTCCAGAGTCCCATGAAGGGCCAAAAAATTCTGCGAATCAAAATTTGAAAATCCACAATGCACTGAATCCACGATAGGTGAACCTCAATATTGCGGGGGTTCACTGTGTTCCACAGTCGATTGGAGAGCCTTTGCCAATCGTTACTTCTGACAGATTCTGCCTCTCTAAGACATCCCTTTTAGTGCAATCATGTTACAGACCTGAAAGTTAATTAGGTGCTAGATGTTCTCCCAGCTGAATCTTTTTAAACTTTCTTGCTTTTTCAGCCATGCCAACTATTTTGGGACCTGTAGCAGGCATCAAATTTGAAATGTGCTCATTTAGTGGAAAAAGGTGTGCAATTTCCC
The DNA here is from genome assembly GCA_030068335.1 of Chrysichthys cranchii. Classification (NCBI taxonomy): domain Eukaryota; kingdom Metazoa; phylum Chordata; class Actinopteri; order Siluriformes; family Claroteidae; genus Chrysichthys; species Chrysichthys cranchii. Next base: position 7,039,934 of record JAQMCW010000019.1, read on the forward strand.
AATTTGAACATTTGTTATGTTATCTATGTTCTGTTGTGAATAAAATATTGACTCATGTAATTTGAAAGTCATTTAGTTTTCATTTTATTCAACTTTAAATAATGTCCCAACTTTTCTGGAATTCGGGTTGTACAGTAAAACCTTGGATTGCAAGTAACTTGGTTTGCGAGTGTTTTGCAAGATGAGCAGAATCTTTTAATAAATTTTACCTTGATAAATGAGCAAAGTCTTGCAGTATGACTAGAACGTACAGTACAGTATACACTTTGTCTGCTGAGCGTCATGTGATCCCCACTAGGCCGATGGTTCTTCTCTCTGTCTTGCGGATTGTGGATAATCATCTCCTATGCTCGGTCTCAGGCGGCGTGCCTTAATCATATAGTTGATATCCATGTGAGCATATACTGTATACTATAGCATTGTGACCATGTTTATGTGCGTAAAACATTGTTTTATTTTGTGTCCAAGTGTAATGATAGTTCTTTAGTAACTGTACTGCAACAATGGCCCCCATGAAGAAGAAGGTTGAAAAGGAATGTGGTAAGAAGAAGCAGATGATTACGGTGGAAGTTAAGAAGAAAATCACCGAGAAGCATGAACGAGGTATGCAAGTGGCTGACGTCGGAAGATTTTATAACTAGTCTACATCAATGATTTGCACAATAGTAAAGAAGAAAGAAAAATGAAGGGGGCTAGATGTAGCAAAAGAAATCATGAGTGTATCAAAGAAACAGTCACGTGTTCTGGAAGATGTAGAAAAGTTGCTTCTTGTGTGGATAAATGAGAGCAGCTAGCAGGCGATACTGTGACTGAAAACTATCTGTGAGAAGGCCTTGTAAGTGAACTGCCAGGTATGTCAAAGGAAACAAAGAAGGCTTCAAGAACAGGGGATGGATTGATAACTAAGAGGACGAGTGACATCCATAGTGTTGTGAGGCATGGAGAGGCTGCGAGTATGGACGCTAAGACACCTGAGGCATCTGCTGCCGAGTTCCAGAAGCTCATCATTTCCGAGTGTTACCTGCCACAACAAGTTTTTACCTGTGATGAGACAGGGCTTTTTTGGAAAAAGATGCCAAAGAGAACCTACAGTACACCAAAAGAGAATGCAATGCCCAGTCACAAGCCCATAAAAGACCGTCTCACCCACTTGTTGTGTGCTAATGCAAGCAGGGATTTCAGTCCTACAGTGAAGACATGCCTTCAGAAAAGAATCTGCCATTCAAAGTATTGCTGGTTATAGATAATGCTCCTGCTCATCCTCCAGGCCTTGAGGACAATTACTGGAGGAATTCAAGTTTGTCAAGTTCCTTCCTCCCAACACCACTCCACTCCAAACTTAAAACAACTTTACACCAAAGCACTATTTCAGTGATGCTTTGAGGTGACTGAATGAACAAACCTTAACCTCTGAGAGTTTTGGAAAAATCATTTCCATGTCATGAACTGCATCAGTCCTAGAGGACTGATAAAGCCTGGGATGGGGTCACCAAGAGAACCCTCAATTTTTCTTGGAGAAAACTGTGGTCTGATTGTGTTCTTGGACATGACTTTGAGGGGTTTGCTCATGAACAGGAGCCTCCAGTTGTCAATGAAATTGTGTCCTTGGGGACGACCATGGTACTGGAGGTGAATGAGGATGACATTCAAGAGCTGGTAGATGAACATGGCTAGGAGCTGACCACCGACAACTGATGGATATTCATCGCACATCCAACAAGAACAGTAAAAGGTCATGGAGGAGATCTCATCTGAGGAGGAGGAGAAAAAGATGGAGGAATCCCTCATTTCAAATGAGATTATGGAGATGTGTCAAATGTGGGAAAGAGTGCAAAATTTTGTAGAAAACACCACCTGAATAAGGCTGTAGCAGTGCGAATGATGAATCTGTTTGATGACAATGTAATGTCACATTTACACAAAATCCTCAAAAGGAGGCAAAAGCAACTGTCATTGGATAGGTTCCTTGTTAAAGTTGCACAAAAAGAAAAAGATCCCCCTCCTCCTTCTGTCCTCTCTCTTGTCTCCTTCATAGCAGCCATAATTCTTTTCAAAGGCAAAGTGCAGGTTAATTTGTTTTCTGTACAGGGTGTCCGTAAAGTCTGGACACAACTTCAAACAACATATTCAATATGAATACACTCATACAAACAAACAATCACAATAGATGCAGTTCCAGATAAAAATCCAGACCAAGAACAGCTTGTAATTAAAGCAAAGTGGAATTTTATACATGAACCATGAAGGAAACAAATCACCATAAAACATCAATAGAATAATGCATTAATTTATACTATATACTTAAAATATTTTATA
>JAQMCW010000019.1:7052042-7064004 GCA_030068335.1 Chrysichthys cranchii
TTGTTTCGCGGCCCGGTACCAAAAGACCCACGGACCGGTACCGGTCCGCGGCCCGGTGGTTGGGGACCCCTGCTGTAAAAGATCCTCTCTCCTCTTCAATCTGCATCGCGTCCCTTTGAGACAAATCGAAGATGGAAGGGAATACAGAGGTAAGACCCACCAGCTCTTCTACCCAGCTAGAAACCAGGTCGGCCGTGTCCCACGGCTCATCAAGTTCAAGAAAGACTTCTGTGAGCATGGAAACAACCAGAGCATGCGCAAAGGCAGAAGCCGCAAAGGCGTGCACCACACTAATAAAGAGAGAGACTGAGGTAATGTTAGAAAAGGCCAGATTAGAAGCAGAGCTGCACATGCTACAGCACAAAAAGGAATTTGCAGCAGCCAAAATTGCAGAAGCCGAAATTCTGGAGTCAGCAGCAGCAGAATTGGAACTAGATAAAGGGCAAAGCGATATTGTGGCGTTGCCTCATGAACCTGCTGGAAAGCGGACCAGTGACTATGTTGACTGTATCCCTGTCACACACAATAGCCAGCTCTCTCTCTATCAGCCCCAGCCATTTTATCTCCCTCCCATCAGAGCGGTCCATCAAACACACGTTGCAGAGCAGGCTGATGTGCAGTCACGCCCCCTCTATGCCATAACCCAGCCGAAACCAGAGCGTGTCATCCCCACTCTTCCCTTTTTGTCAAGGCTATGCACCAGCCGCATGACACAGCACACCAACTGCCCTCTTCCTCTCCTAAGAAAGAAGCGCACCCATCATGCCCCACAGACCATGAAGGCATGAGCGACATTGCCAGGTACTTAGTGCGCCGCGAGCTTGTTAATTCAGGGCTTAGCAAGTTTGACGATCACCCCGAAAACTAATGGGCCTGGAAGTCCTCATTTACCAGTGCCATAGAAGGGCTAAGATTGACTGCTAGAGAAGAGCTTGATCTTTTAGTTTAATGGCTAGGGCCAAAGTCTTCAGAGCATGTCCGAAGGCTAAGAGCTGTCCACATTACCGACCCCACCGCTGGCCTTACGCTGCTACGGCTGTCCAGAGGTCATCGAGAGGGCCCTTTTCGACAAGCTAGAAAGTTTCCCCAAAATCAACATCAAAGAACCTCTAAAGCTTAGAGAACTTGGGGACCTGCTGAAAGAAATTGAGTCTGCAAAGTCGGAGGGCTACCTGCCTGGGCTCTCTTATCTGGACACGGCGCGAGGTGTGGTTCCCATCGCCAACAAACTCCCTCACAACCTCCAAGAGAGATGGATGTGTCTGGGTTCCCAGTATAAGATCAATCACCACGTAGTCTTTCCCCCTTTCTCATATTTTGTTGACTTTGTCTGTCGTGAGGCCCACACATGGAACGATCCCAGCTTCGCCTCTAACCTATGTGCAGGCAGTGCAGCAAAGCCAGACGACCCTGTGAAAAGACAGGGACAGCCTAAAAACCTTGTGATTGCTAATAAGACTGAGATCTCACACACACAGACTCTAGATGCTGCCGACAACATTTCAGCCAGCAAACCAGACATTGACAAACAATGTCCCATTCACAAAAAACCCTATCCCCTCAGACGCTGTAGAGGCTTTCAGGCTAAAAGCATCGACGAACACAAAGCATTCTTAAAGGAAAACAACATCTGTTTCAGATGCTGTTCTTCAAACAGGCACCTAGCAAAGGACTGTAAAGTGGCAGTGCCGTGCTCTGAATGTAACAGCAATGCGCACATCTCAGCCCTCCATCCTGGGCCACCTCCATGGACTGTTAAGCCCCCTAGCACAGAACACGGCGGGGAGGAAAAGGAGAATGCCTCTCCTGCAGTTAACAACAAATGCACTGATGTTTGTGGTGATGCATTGAGTTCTCGGTCCTGCTCTAAAATTTGTCTCATTGAGGTTTGTCACAAAAGCAAACCAGACAAAGCTGTGAAACTTTATGCAATACTTGACGACCAGAGCAACCGGTCGCTTGCTAGATCGGAGTTCTTCAACATCTTCTGCCCCGAGAGCACGGAGTCTCCTTATACTCTTCGCACATTCACTGGAGTCACAGAGATGTTTGGGAGGAGAGCTGCAGGCTTCATCGCACAGCCTCTTGATGGAACCTGTAACGTGTCCCTCCCCACGCTCATTGAGTGCAAATCACATGCCGGATGACAGGTCAGAGATACCTACGCCCGAAGCAGTGAAACACCATTCACACCTAAGCTCTATTGCTCACCTCATTCCCCCTCTCAACCCAGATGCACAGATCCTCCTCCTGCTTGGCCGCGATGTCCTACAAGTTCACAAGGTCAGAGATCAGCACAATGGGCCTAAGAACGCACCTTATGCTCAGAGACTCGACCTTGGCTGGGTCGTAGTTGGTGAGGTATGCTTAGGCACTGCTCACAAACTGTGAACACCTATCGCACCAACATTTTAAGTAATGGACGCCCTTCTTACTTCAGTCCATGTCAAAACCACATCTTACTGAAAGAGAGACTGGCTGGAGAAAACATGTCAAAACTCTCTCTTTCCTCTCAGTCTGCTCTTAACACTCGCCTCACTCCCAGTTGGACTTTCTGCTGTGAGAGCCCACAAGTCAGCACCATATTTGAAAGAACGGCCGATGATGACAAAGTGGCCCTGTCGATTGAGGACAGACTGTTCATGCAAATAATGGACAAGGAGATGTTCATGGACGACGCAAACAGCTGGGTGGTGCCGCTTCCCTTTCGTTCACCAAGAGCACGCCTGCCTAATAACAGAGAACAAGCTTTGCGCCGTCTCACCTCTCTCTGTCATACGCTTGACAGAAAGCCTCAGATGAAGAAGCACTTCGTGTAATTTATGCAGAAAATCTTCGATCGCCACCATGCTGAACCAGCTCCACCTCTGCAGGAAAGAGAGGAATGCTGGTACTTACCTACATTCGGCGTGTACCATCCACGTAAGCCTGAGCAGATTAGAGTGGTGTTCGACTTCAGCACTCGCCATCATGGTGTATCATTGAACGATGTGCTGCTGACCATCCCTGACTTGAACAACAGCCTGCTGGGGGTCCTGTTGCGTTTTAGACGTGAGCCAGTACCCATCACTGCAGATATAGAACAAATGTTCCACAGTTTCGTTGTACGGGAGGACCATAGGAACTACCTTCGATTCCTCTGGTTCAGAGACAATAACACATCCAAAGACATTGTCGAATACAGAATGACAATTCATGTGTTTGGCAATAGCCCTTCCCCTGCCATAGCAATGTACGGACTCAGGCGTGCGGCTTTACATGAAGAGGCTGAGTTTGGAGCAGATGTAAAGGACTTCGTGCAGAAGGATTTTTATGTCGACGATGGACTAAAGTCCCTTCCCTGTCACTGAAGCCATCAACCTGCTCAAAGCTACACAAGACATGCTCGCTATCTCTAACCTGAGGCTTCACAAGATAGCGTCCAACAGCCCGGCATTCATGCAAGCATTCCCTTCAATGGATTATGCGAAAGATCTGAAAGACCTGGACTTGGAGATAGATCCTCCACCAGTTCAGCGCAGCCTCGGACTGAGCTGGAACTTTCAAAACGATACTTTCACATTCCGTGTTGCCAGCTCTGATAAGCCAATCACCCACAGCTGCATTCTAGCGACAGTCAACAGTCTGTTCGACCCTCTTGGTCTCGTGGCCCCCATCACTATCTGAGGGGAAACTCCTACTCAGAGAGCTTACAAGCACGACTGTAGACTGGGACGCTCCCCTCTCCCCCGAAAAGGAGGCCGAATGGAACGCCTGGAGAGACTTGCTGCATGATCTCGTACAGTTTGAAACCCCACAAGCATACACAGTAGCCTCTCTATTAAATACAGCCAAGAAAGAGATCCATGTGTTCGCTGATGCATCTATACAGGCAATAGCAGCTGTAGCTTATCTAAAGGTTACAGACAATGATGCCACACGTCATGTGGGCTTTATTATGGGCAAGGCCAAATTAGCCCCTCAGCTGAACCACACTGTCCCTAGACTCGAACTGTGCGCTGCTGTCCTTGCAGTTGACTTAGCAGAATCGATTGTGCAAGAGTTGGACTGTAAGACAGATGCCTTAGAATTTTTTACAGACAGTAAAGTTGTACTTGGGTACATCTGCAACGAAACCCGAAGATTTTATGTGTACGTTAGCAACAGAGTGCAAAGGATCAGGAGGTTTACACACCCACAGCAATGGCATTATGTGCCCACTTCACTGAATCCGGCGGATGTGGCTACCAGATCTGTGCCTGCGGCTCATCTCACTGAAACCATCTGGCTCACCGGTCCAGACTTCTTACAACACCGTGACACCTCACATGTCATAGAGGAAGTACCCTTTGACCTTATTCTTCCAGAGTCTGATGCAGAGGTAAGAGCCTATGTCACCACATGCACAAAGGCAAGCACAACACTTGGCTCTCATCGCTTTGAGAGATTCTCCTCATGGAAGTCTCTTATTAGAGGCATAGCATCCCTAACACACCTTGTCCAGTCCTTTAAAGGCAAAGAGACTTGTAAGGGATGGCACCGCTGCGAGAAGTTTCACACAGCTGACTTGCTGGCACAAAGCAGAGATATCGTTATTGGCTGTGTGCAAAGACAGGCTTACCAAGCTGAATTTGCATCCCTAGAGAAAAGGAAAGAAATTCCTAGAAACAGTCCACTCAGAAAGCTGTCTCCTGTTCTTGAGAAGGGTCTGCTGAGAATAGGAGGTCGACTTGAGCATGCCACACTTGACAGAACAGAGAAACATCCACTCATCATCCCGGGACGCAGCCATGTCGCCACTCTCCTCACGAATCACTTTCACGAGAGAGTGAAACACCAAGGCCGTGTCTTCACGGAAGCCTCCATCCGCTCAGAGGGGTTCTGGGTAGTTGGAGCAAAGAGATGTGTTAACAGCGCTCTCCGTAAGTGTGTCATTTGCAACAAGCTCAGAGGAAGAGCAGCGGAGCAAAGAATGGCGGATCTTCCGTCTGACCGCCTCAGCACTGAACCACCTTTCACCAACGTGGGCCTGGACGTGTTTGGCCCATGGGACGTGTCCACACGCCGCACTCGTGGAGGCCAGGCCAACAGTAAAAGGTGAGCTGTGATTTTCACATGTTTAAGTTGCGAGCTGTGCATATCGAACTGATAGAGTCCATGGACAGCTCATCCTTTATAAATGCTCTACGCCGCTTCATTTCCTTGCGTGGCCCTGTAAAGCGAATACGTTCTGACTGTGGAACTAACTTCAGAGGGGCATGCAGAGAGCTGAAAATGCTTATGGATGACACAATGGAACCAAGTGTGTCAAGATACCTCAGTGAGGAGGGGTGCACATGGACCTTTAATCCACCCCACTCCTCTCATATGGGAGGGGCATGGGAAAGGATCATTGGGATTTCGAGACGGATACTGGACTCTATGCTCTCCCAAGTCACTCCTTCATGTCTAACTCATGAAGTGTTGTCCACTTTTGTGGCCGAAGTATGCGCCATCATTAATGCAAGACCTCTGACACCAATCTCTACCGATCCTGAGTCTCCATACCTCTTGACACCGGCAATGTAGCATCTCCTCTTCTTTTCAGAACAGTTTGAACATGTCTGAGCATCGGGGTTATAAGTTTCTGGAATTTTGGTGTTGGAATTTGGTCCCATTCTTGCCTGATATAGGTTTCCAGCTGCTGAAAAGTTAGTGGTCATCTTTGACATATTTTTGAAAGATCTGGACTGCAGGCAGGCCAATTCAGCACCCAGACTCTTCTCTGATGAAGCCATGCTGTTGTAATGGCTGCATTATGTGGTTTTGTATTGTCCTGCTAAAATACACAAGGCCTTCCCTGAAATAGATGTCATCTGGAGGGGAGTATATGTTGCTCTAAAACCTTTATATACCTTTCAGCATTCATAGTTCCTTCCAAAACATGCAAGCTGCCCATACTGTATTCAATTATCCACCCCCATACCATCAGAGAGGCTGGCTTCTTAACTGAATGCTCATAACACGCTGGAAGGTCTCCCTCCTCTTTAGCCTGGAGGCATCCATGATTACCAACAAGAATGTCCAATTTGGACTCGTCTGACCATAGAACACTTTCCTCACTTTGAAACAATTCGTTTCAAATGGGTCTTGGCCCACAGCACATGATGGCACTTCTGGAGCATGCTCAAATATGGCTTCTTTTTGGCATGATAGAGCTTGATTGGCATCTGCAGATGGCATGGCAGATTGTGTTTACTGACAGTGGTTTCTGTAAGTATTTAGATAGATAGATAGATAGATAGATAGATAGATAGATAGATAGATAGAACTTTATTAATCCCTTGGGAAGGTTCCTCTGGGAAATTTGGTTTCCAGTAGCAGTACACCGGCATCTTACAATTAAAAATTTACAGTAAAAAAAATTACATTTTTGTGCTTATGGGCACAAATTACATTATTACATTTTTTTTGAATGGACTACGGCTGAACCTCAGAAGGGAGGTCGCCAGTAAAGACGCCGGCCAGCCACTGGATGAAATTATTGCGCTCGCTATCACCTTGGACATCAACCTTTGGGCAGGTTTTCGGCGCCTTCTCTCACAAGCCACACAGCCGCCAACTTCCCGCTACCACGCGACCAGCACCGGCACCAGGATCTCACTGGAGCTAGATCGGGCACCGGAACCCATGCAGCTGGGTTCCCAAAGACTTCCCAGAAGAAGCCGCCGTCAGCCTACACAAGCTAAACAAGCTCCTGAAGATGAACTATTCCCCTCATCTGGCCGTGACTCAGACTCCCATGTAACTCGCACCTCACACACTCCTTTTATGTCTAAGTCATTAACTCGCAGTCAATATTGTATGGATGTCCTGTTGTATGTGTCTAATAATGTCTATTCTGTCTCAGCCTTAATAGATTCCAGGGTGACTGGCAACCTCATCACCAGAGCACTAGTCATATCCTTCCACATTCCGGTAATCAGGTTAGCCCACCCAATCCCCGCACAAGCTCTCGATGGCCACTATGTGCGCGATCGACCGCTTGCTTTTAAGACTCGACCACTGCGAATAGACATACCTCCCGACCATACTGAACAGCTTGAACTCATGGTAATTGAACACTCGCGTCCGGCTCTCATATTAGGATTGCCCTGGCTCCGCGTACTTTGTCCAATCTTAGATTGGCGCACACCCCGAATCGTCACATGGTCCTCTGCCTGCGCCGCTCATCGCTTATCTTCGCCGGTCACTGCGTTAACCACATCAGTGGAAAGTTCGGACGCCCATAAGCACATACAGGTGCCAGCAGAGTACGCTCAGTATGCACAGGTGTTTTCGTCCACTCAGGCCACCCGGCTTCCTCCCCACTGGCTATGGGATTGTACCATAGACCTGGTGTCCCCGGTTGCTTGGGAAATTGATGCAGAGATCGAACGGGAGACACAAGGAGCCCTGGTGCCAGTCGGCTGTCCTCCGAGCCGCACCTACGTACCGGAGGTACTTCGAGCTCGGCTGGTAGAATGGGTGCATACGAGTCCGGCTGTTGGACACCCTGGGGTCACCTGGATACTTGCCTGTCTGCAGTCACGGTACTGGTGGCCCCGATTAGCTCTCTCGAAGGCTCCCCATGGGGAAACTGTTGCCCTTTCCCGTTCCAAACCGACCGTGGTCGCACATAGCGGTTGACTTTGTTACTGACCTACCTGCGTCACATGGTTACACAGCCGTTCTGGTCGTGGTCGATCGATTGTCTAAGGGGTGCCGATTCATTCCGTTCGCATCACTCCCATCGGCCAAACAGACCACCGAGGCTCTTTTCCAACACGTGTTCCGCCACTACGGCATCCCTGAGGATATCGGATCTGACCGGGGGCCCCAGTTTACCTCCCGCGTATGGAAGGCTTTCTTTAAAAAACTGGGGACCTCCGTCAGCCTGACCTCGGGTTACCATCCCCAAGCTAATGGCCAGGCTGAACGCTCCGTGCAAGAGCTCAGTCGATATCTCCGGGCTTACTGTAGTGGACGGCAGCACGACTGGGCAGAGTACCTTCCGTGGGCCGAATACGCTCAAAATTCTCTGAGACTCTTCCACTCACCTCACCCCATTCCAGTGCACATTGGGCTACCAGCCACCCTTCTGCCCCTGGGACGCAACACCAACTGATGTACCCACTGTCGATGCGTGGTTTCGTGAAGCAGAGTGGGTTTGGCAAGGTGCGCACACTAATATCCGAGAAGCTATGTGGAGGTTCGCGAAACAGGCTTACCGCTGCAGGGAGAAAGCCTCACAGTATTGCGTTGGGGATCGGGTTTGGCTATCTACTAGGGACCGACAATTAAAGCTCCCATCGCATAAGCTATCACCCTGTTTCATTGGGCCCTTTGCCATTGAGGCCCAGATCAACCCTGTCCCGTACAGGCTTACAATCCCCCGACACATGCACATCTCTCCCTCATTTCATGTCTCCCTCCTTAAACCCACAGTTCCCAGTCCACTTGATGACGGCGGAGCGGCCCCGTCCACTCCGGGGGCTATTGAAGTGGACAGCTTTCCGGCATTCCGGGTTCATGGCCTCTTGGACTCCCACAGATGGGGTGGTCGACTCCAGTACCCCGTGGACTGGGAGGGCTATGGCCCCGAAGAACAGAGCTGGGCCCCGAAGAACGGAGCTGGGTCCCGGCTTCGGACATCCTCAGCCAGGAGTTCGTCCGGGAGTTCCACAGGGCTCGCCCCGATCGTCCAGCCCCACTGGGCCCAGGCCGCCCTTGTTCTGCCACCGCCGGAAGGGCCGTCCACGCACCTGGTTCTGCTCGTCGAGCCCCTGGAGGGGGGGGTGCTGTCAGGTCGGCAGGCGACCAGCCTGCCGCGCACCGTTCCACCTCCCTGGAATACTAGACAGTTTTTCCACTTTGCAACTCCACTTTCACCACGCACCTAACAACACACACCTGATTTTCATCACCGGTTTGCTTTAAATATACGCCAGTCGCCCTTAGGCACTTGTCTGGTCACCCTCGTGTTGTTTTGTCTGTTAAACTGTGTTTAGTTAGTGTGTTTTTTATATCAGCACAGATTCTCAGTCAGTAGCTCTACTCCCTGACCAGCCTCGTCGGCTTCCTGTCGCTTACGAGCGGACTCTGGACTTATAACCCGCCTCACTTGCTCTCCTTCTGGACGCCTCTCATTAGACGGCTCGGCATTCCAAGTTAACGGGTCTCCTCTAGCTGACGAAGGCTTGGTGTTTGTTAGTATGCTACTGCTGTACTGTTCATGTTGAAAGTATTAAAGACTCTGGTGATTACACTTCAGTGGTGTGTGAGTGACTCTGAACTTGACACTCCCCATCCTCCTTTGTCCCCCTGTTTCCCTTCACCCTTGCCCCCAGCGAGGAGTTGTACAGTGGCATGTGGGACAAAGGAGTTCTTAAGTCTGTTGGTCCTAGACTTGGGGAGAAGCAGCCTGTTGCTGAACATACTCTTCTGCTTGCTTATAAGAGTGTGCAGAGGGCTGGCATTATCCATAATGGCCAGCAGTTTGTCCAGAGTCCTCTTCTCTGCCACCGTCACCAGAGTGTCCAGCTTCATGCCGACCACAGAGCCTGCCCTCCTGATTAGTTTGTCCAGCCTAGTTGAGTCCTTCTTTGCTGTGCTGCTCCCCCAGCACACCACGGCATAGAAAAGGATGCTAGCCACCACCGACTGGTAAAACATCCACAGGAGCTTCCTGCAGATGTTGAAGGACCGCAGCCTCCTCAGGAAATACAATCTACTTTGGCCCTTTTTACATAGGTGTTGTGTGTTTTGCCCAGTCAAGTTTGTTGTCCATACATAGCCCCAGGTGCTTGTATGTGCTGACCACTTCCACCTCCTCTCCAAAGATCTGAACTGGTCATGGACTTGGTCTGCACCTCCCAAAATCTGTGACCAGTTCCTTGGTTTTCAAGGGGTTGAGCTGCAGGTGGTTTGTATGGCACCAGGTTGTAAAGTTCCTCACTAGGCTCCTGTACTCCTCTTCCTGGTCATCCCTGATACACCCCATGATGGATGTGTCATCTGCAAACATCTGAATGTGGCATGAGTCAATGTTGTAGCAGAAGTCTGAGGTATACAGGGTGAAGAGGAGAGGGGACAGCACAGTTCCCTGCGGTGCTCCAGTACTACTCACTACAGCAGAGGTTCTTAAAGAACCCCCCCGGTCGGCAAAATTTAACAGCGCGCACACAACCCCCGCCCCCCCACCGGTCGGCAAAATTTGGTTGGGTCGCGACATACCCTCCGGACCTGAATTTGGGTCGCGCCCAAAAAAGTTTAGGAACCACTGCACTACAGTGTCTGAAGTGATGTCCTTCAGCCTGACGTACTGACATCTGTCAGTGAGGTAATTATAAATCCAAGCATCCAGGCAGTGGTCTACCCGTATTCTGGACAGTTTTTCCTGGAGCAGACAGGGATGGATCATATTAAAGGCACTGGAGAAATCTAGGAACAGAATTCTGACAGTGCCTTTTTGCTTGTCCAGGTGTGAGTGAGCTCGGTGGAGGAGGTACAATATGGCATCCTCCACACCGACGTCTGTCTGGTAGGCGAACTGTAGAGGATCCAGAGCATGTTGTACCTGGGGCCTGAGAAGGCTGAGGAAGAGCCGCTCCAGAGTCTTCATCAGATGGTCGGCGCCACTGGTCGGTAGTCATTCAGCTCACTAGGCTGGTTCTTTTTTAGAACCGGAATGATGTAGGATGTCTTCCAGAGGGTGGGCACTCTCTCCAGTCATAGACTGAGGTTGAAGACTCGTTGTAGCGGCTCCCCGAGTTCAGCTGCACAGGTCTTCAGCAGCTGAGGACACACCTTGTCTGGGCCTGCTGCCTTCCTGGAGCAAAGCTTCCTCAGTTGTCCCCTGACCTGGTCTGCTGTGACACAGAGAGGATTGAGAGGAGGAGGGGGAGGAAGAGAGCGCCATGATGTAGGGCGGAGGGTGGTATGAGAAAGGAAGGAGAGGGGGCTGTAGTGAGGGTGTGGGTGCTATGGGCTGGTCAAACCAGTTGAAGAAGTTGTTGAGATTGTTTTCCTTCTCAACAGTCCCCCCTCTGTGCTGTTTTTAGTGTTGTGGCTAGTGATGGTTTTCACACCATTCCAGACCTCAGTTATGTTGTTCTCCCTCAGCTTCTGCTCCACCTTCCTCCTGTAGGCATCCTTTGCCTCCCTCACACAGCATTTCACCTCCCGCTGTGTCATCTCCTCCCTGTCTTTGCTCCTGAAGGCTTTCTTCTTTTTGTTGAGGACAGCTTTGACTTCCTGTGTTAACCATGGTTTGTTATTAGGGTAACACCAATCTGTCTTAGCAGGGGGTGACCACGTCTACACAGAAATTGAGGTAATTTGTTAGACAGTGTGACACCCCCTGTATGTCCTCACCATGTGGGCTCACCCAGTCTATGGTGTTATACTGTAGCAGTCTCCAGGGTTCCATCTCCTGCTTCCATCCATGAATCTACACTCAGTACTCCATAATGACAGCACAAACATGGAATTATATATATATATTTTTGCAAATTTAATAAAAAAAGAAAACTAATATATCACTTAGACGTAAGTATTCAGACCCTTTGTTCAGTACTTAATAGAAGCACCTCTTTGAGCTAATACAGCCATGAGTCTTCCTGGGAATGATGCAACAAGTTTTTCACTACTGGATGTGGGGTTTTTCTGCCGCTCTTCTGTGCAATTCCTCTGCAGCTCTGTCAGGTTTGTGGGGAACATTGGTGTACAGCCATTTTCAGGTCTCACTATAACAAAGCGGAGATGGGCGAGATGCGAGAACATGGCTCTGTTGGAACGCTACTACTCAAGTAACCCTAGTCAGAGGGGTTACATGCAGAGAATGTGGGCTGAATGGTTACTTCGAAACCCAAAATCACAGTTGACTGCCAAACAACTGGTGACTCAGTGTTCCAACATCCACAAATGGCAACTGCTATCAGAACTTGAGATTGATGACGTACAA
>JAQMCW010000019.1:7099987-7112050 GCA_030068335.1 Chrysichthys cranchii
AAATAACGGGAAACTCAAGAGAGCCATGATATTATGTTCTTTACAAGTGTATGTAAACTTTTGACCACAACTGTATGAATGGATCAACCGGCACATAGAGAGCGCACACACACCCAAACATACCCTACTTTGTGTGTTGTAACCAGATGAGAAAAAAACAAGCTCAAGCAGCTTCAGGTGATGCTCTCAAGTATCGGAGTACACTGTGACATTGTCAAGGGTGGCAGCATAATTTGAAACCTCCATAAGGTTCATAAGCCTCTGAAATATTGCAGACACATTCCGGAGACCAAAAGCCATGAACATATACTGGAAGTTATTTGGGGTAGTGAAAACAGAAATTTTGGATGTCTGTGGCATGAGAGGAACCTGCCAGTAACCTTTTAATAGGTCAAGTTTAGTAGTAATCTGTGCTGTATTTACACAATCAACACAGTCTTACATTCTAAGCAGAGGGATTGAGTTAGGTTTAGTTATAGCATTTACTTTTCTGTAATTGGTTCAAAAGCGAAAAGAGGACTCTGCCTTTGCCACTAAAATAAATGGTGAACACCACAGGCTGACGCTAGGAACAGCTAATTCATTTTCAATCAGGAAATCTGTTGCTTCATGATTGCATGCTTATTTGGGATGGCTCTGTAAGCATGTGTTGCCTAATAAGGGCATGGTCACCTACATCAAGGTCGTGCTCTGTTAAGGTTGTGTGAGATGGAACATCAGAGAACAGATTAGGGAGCCTATGAATTAGTGCCTTGATGTCCTCCTAAAAGACTAAAAGCAAATTTGCCAGCTTCTCTGGCAAGCACTTATACCTCTGAGTTAGACAGACTGCACAGTTTCTACCACGGTGTGGACCATCTGTATCTGGAGAGTATTCAAAAAGTGCAATGTTATCAGCATTTGATAAAGTAACTACAGGTACTGCAGAAGAAATGGGCTTTGGCTCATGGGGTGTGAGCATAATACCTCTTCAACAAAATTGTGACAACTTATGTTATCAGGAGTGCCAGTTACATAATCAATGAGGCTAACCTTCTACTCTGAACTTCATATGGCCGAACAAATCTAGCTTGAAGTGAAGAGCCTGGTACTGGCAGTGGAGCTAAAACATTATCTGCCTTGCAGTCATACCGAACCTTCATGTCCTCCTGGGAAGACTGTAGAGCTTTGTGAGCCATATCCCTTGCTAAGGTCAAACCTTCATGAAGGGCACAAAGATATGTCAGAATTTACTTCTCTGGGAGCACAGGTGATACTGACAACCATGTTTCCTGTAGGACCTTTTAGGGGTCCTCACATGGTGTGACCAAACAAGTTCAGAGGAACTAAAACCAAGTGACTTGTACAGCATCACAGATCACAAACAATAAAAGGGGAACACCCTCATCCCAGTCCTTTGCATTTTCCATACAATACTAGCACAGCATATTCTTAAATGTCTCATGGAAATGCTCAAGAGCACCTTTTGACTCAGGGTGATGGGTACTGGAAACCTGATGGTTAATTTTTAATCTCTAACCACTTGAGAGAAAAGCTGTGACATGAAGTTAAAACTAAAATCAGTCTGTATACACTTTAGTAGGCCAAAATTTGTGCAGAATTTTATAAGGTGCTTAATGACTGTCTTAGATTTGAGTGTGTGCATCGGGATAGCTTCTGGAAATCGGGTGGTGGCGCACATGAGTGTGAGCAAATAGCAATTGCCGGAATGCATCTTAGGCAGAGGACCAACACAATCAATAATGATATGCTCAAATTGTTCAGTTCTTATAGAAATAAGTTGTAGAGCTACAGGTGGAATCACTTGATTAGGTTTACCCACTATCATGAATGATAAGTTCGACAGTAGTGTGCTTTTCATACCAGGCTGCACAAAATATTTTAATGCATACGAGTATGTTTTACGGATACATGCATGTCCAGAGCAGGAATGGTCATGAGCTAATTTTAAATCCTGGGGCCGAAGGAAGCATGGGACCACAACTTGCAATACCTCCTGCCAGCCAGCCATCAGATGAACTGGAAGAGAAAGTTTCCTCATCTAAACATAATTTTCCATAAAATACTCAACTAGATGATTCACCGACTCGGACTTCTCCACTACGTAGTCAAAACAGTGTGCTGAGGAGGTGTCTGCTTTTGAGCTGCTACTAACTGAGTACATGCTAAGGGCAGTTCCACATCTGACTCGGAACTCAAACTGTTGTCAACCTTAGGTGGCACATCAGTTTCATTCTCAAGGAATTTGTCCTTCAAAGGTTCCTCTCAATACAGTCTCAGACAGATGTACTTCACCACCCAACAACTTCTGATGGGTGCGTGTTAACACAGGTGGGAAACACTGAGGGATCCTGAGTGGCTACATAAGGACTGTTAATTACAGGATCAGACACTACTTCAGGTAGGGAAAACCCTTTATTGCCAGCTATATCATTTCCCAAAATAAAAGATTAGTAACGCAAAATGCAGGACCACCTTCACAAGCCCCAAAGAACTACCAGTTTCCAAATACACATTGTGTAGAGGCACATGAACTTTCTTAACTTAAGCCTGTTGTCTCACTCACTCACATTTCAAAGCAGAGCATGTGGCAATTAAGTGACCTTGCTCGTGACAGTAGAAACCATCAAAGGAAAATACTCTTTGAAGAGGTTTAATAAAATGGATGATGTGTTTTTTTTGATGATGTGATGTTTGATGTTTAATTTCATTGGTGAGGTATAGAATTTCAGGTGCTTTCTCACTTTCACTGGACTGAAGAGAGTTGATTACAATCAGATGTGCATTCTTATGAGAGGATCACATTCCACTTGCTTGTCAATTCCCCTGATTGCCTAGAGACCCTATATTACCACACACACACCCCAACACAGATACAAATTTTTGGTCATCTTAAGATGAAGGTTTGGACAATTTTCAAATACAGTGTGACCTTGAATCACGAACTTAATTCGTTCTGAGGCTCTGTTCGCGAACCGATTTGTTTGTGACCCGAATCAATTTTTCCCATTGAAATGATTGTAAATACAGTTAATGTGTTTCAGCCCTTAAACATGTTTTTAAAAGTGTATTTTGGGTTTGTGTGTGGCAATAAAACATAGAATAAAATTAAAATAACCTTAATTATAGAAAAATAAAACTAAATTAAATAAACAGATGGTTTTAATGCATGTTACCTTTGTGGAGGATATGTAGTTGCTGGCGTAGATGGACGGTGATGGAGGAATATGGTGGCGGTTCTCAGGTTTTGCAAATATTTCTTTCTTTATTTCAACTGTTATATACTTAGGCTTCTTAATCTCACTACCATTTCCGCTTTTCAATTTCTTGGGACCCATAATGAAGGCTTATCAAGCAAAAATGCAGGGAAACACAATGGAAAAATGCATTGAAGTGCTTGACCAGAACTTAAGGTTTGTGCCATGAAGCATGGGTTGGCTGCCTGTACGTCAGTTGAGGATTTGTTTGTCGGTTGATAAAAATCTGTTCAGGAATTTTAGGAATAGTTTGTATGTTGTTTTTTTCGCGATACGAGGGTCCACTATATGGTATATAACTGAAAATACAGAATCTGATTGATGGACTGAACCATGGACAGTATGTACATGAAAGGTTTCTGTTAGAAGGACTATTGGTACATCTCCAAAGCCCTTCCCCAGATGCATCTATGTTTTGTGTATTACCAGTGTATTATCTGTATAGAAAAATGGCATAGTTTCTTGAGATGACAGAATTCATTAAAACAAAATAAAAAAATTGGTCTGAAATTTATTTTTCACATCTTGGGCAGACAACACTGCACAAATTAAAACCTATTATGAGAAAGAGATATTTCTTTGCAAGAATTACTCAACATCTGAAATACTCAAACCAGCCCATCTGGCACCAGCAACCATGCCATGGTCAAACTCACTGAAATCACACTTTCCCCACTCTAAACATAAAATTAAACTCTTGCCAGCTGTATGCTGCTCTGCTGACACATAATTGGATGATTGGGTAATTTCATGAACAAACCACATAATTGGCTAATATAATGTATTCCTACGTGCATATATTCCTAATAAAGTGGGCGGTGAGTGTATATCTTTTATTGTTTATAAAAGCACCACATATGTAGTTGTCTGTTTCTGTTACAGCCAATGCATGATGACTACGACCTGAGGCAGGAGCAGCTGAACAAAGCCTCTCTTCTATCATCCAAAAAGTTCTTGGAGAGCCTTTTGGAGAAATTCATCAGTAATGTGGTAAACTGCGGATCTAGTTCACCTTAATGTAAATTTATGTAAAAAAAAAAAAAAAAAGTGCAGCTGTCTAGCATTGTTTCTATCTCTCTTCTATTTTCAGGACCACGGTACAGGCGCTTTAGTGATCAGTGCACTGCTAGATTTCTTGACCTTTGCCCTTTGTGCGCCTTACAGTGAAACAAGTGAAGGTCAGCAGTTTGACATGCTGCTGGAGATGGTGGCCTCCAATGGACGCACACTTTTCAAACTCTTCCAGGTCCGAAGCAAAAGATTCTGCAGTGTTCATGCTAACACAGATTGAACCAAACAGTGTGCTTTTCTTTTTTTTTTTTTTCTTTTTTTTTTTTTTTGTAGTATAGAAGGGATGTACTACATGGCCAAAAGGTTGTGGACCATCACACTCATACAGGCCCATAAGCTTTTGAACAATTGTCCTAATTTTGCCTCTGTTCGCCACCACAGCAGATTATAAATAAAAGCAGTCAAATGTAATTAAAGTGTAGGCGTTTACAAGGGGTTTAAATAAAATACTGCATTAACTGTTTAGGATTTACAGATATTTTTATGTAGTCACTCTTGATTGTACACTTGATGTACACAAAGATATGCCTGCCTCCTGGAGAGTGTTTTTGACTTGACTGTGTTGTTTCTTCATCAAGGAAAGAATTCTGCAGTCATCCACTTAAGTTGTCTCTTGTGGTCTTTCAGGCCTTTTGGTATTGCTGTGCTCGCCCGTCCTTTTCTTCTTCTTTTTTTTTTTTAAAGAATGTACCAAATTGCTGATTTGGCCATTCTTACTGTTTATGCTGTCTCTTCAGTAGGCCTGTTTTTTTTTCCAGCCTAATAATGGTTTCCTTCACTTGCAATGACACCTCTTTGGACCACTTAAAGTTCACATGGACTACCAAATGCAAATTCAACAGTTGTAATCAACTATAGACATTTTATCTCCTTAAATTATGCAATATTGAGAGAACAGGCCACACCCGGCCATGAAACTGCTTTGACAGTGAATTGCCCAAATACTTTTGAGCCTGTGAAAATGGAGGGGCTATGTAAAAATTGCTGCAATTCCAGTTGATCCAATATTTTATTAAAATTTCTTGTGTTAAAGCTTAAAGTCTACACTTCAGTCATATCTTGATTGCTTCATTTCAAGTCCATTGTGGATGGTTTACAGAGGCAAAATCATGAAAGTTGTGTTGCTGTGTGTGTTTGTTGAAGATCCTGTTCCTGATTTCATCACTACTTTGCTGTTATATGAACTGCCACTCTTCTGAGATAGCTTTCTGCTAGATTTTGTCTTGTGGCTGTAAGATTTTGCCCATTCACCAACCAGAGCATTGTTCCATTTAGGCATTGTATGGTGAGTAGGCCTGATGCACAGTTGGCCTTCCAGCATATACAACACAGAAATGTTCAGTGGGATTGTGTTGAGGCTCTGTGCAGGCCACTTGAGTCCTCCTACACCAGGGGTGGGCAATCCGAGCCATGGAGGGCCGGTGTGGGTGCAGGTTTTTTTGAGATAACCTCTCAATCAGCCAATAATAAAGCAGTTTAGAGCTGTGGGAGGAGTCTTTTTTTTAATTGTTGACTGAAGGATCATCTCAAAAACCTGCACCCACACCGGCCCTCCATGGCTCGGATTGCCCACCCCTGTCCTACACCAACCTTGGGAGAACATGTCTTCATGGGCTTCTGTTTGTGCACAAGGATATTGTCATCCTGGAACAGGTTTTGGGCCTCTTGGTTCCAGTGAAGGGATTTTATAGGGCAATACAGCGCACAAAGATGTCTTGCAATTGTGTGCTTATCTTTGTTTCAGCAGTTTGGGGAAAACCCATATCTGAGTGTTATGGTCAGGTGTCTACAAACATTTGGCCATGTAGTGTATGCACTAGGTTAAGTCTTGTATGTTTCTCTAGATTTATACTGATTTGCTCTCTTTGTCTAGCATCCCTCTATGGCTATAGTGAAGGGTGCAGGTTTGGTTATGAAGGCCATAATTGAGGTGAGATTCCATTTGTTTGTGAAGTATTATTGTCCTTTGTTTATATGCAGTTTATTTATGTGTGTACGTGTGTTCAGGAGGGGGATAAGGAAATAGCCACAAAGATGCAGGACTTGGCACTGAGTGAAGGTGCTTTACTAAGACATCTACACCTGTCTATGTTTACAGTCAGCACTGATCAGAGGATGCTTACGAACAGGTAAACACATCAGCACCACACTCAAAACTTCATCCCAAGCCTGCTTAATTACAATGCACACGGTCACTACAAAACATGTTAAAATGTATCCAGTCTTAAAACGGGAATAATGCAAAGATTCAGAAGAATCCATGTTGAATCCTGAACTAAGATTTAAATAAATTAAGTGGAGAAAAAAAATGCTTGTGTTGCTTATAGACAACTGAGTCGTCACCTTGTGGGTTTGTGGACAGCTGAGAATCCTGTCGCTATGAACCTCCTCAAGAGAATCTTGGTGAGATTTCACACAGATTTACTGATCCATATTAAGAATTTAATTTATTCCTTTTTCTAATAAGAAATTTTTAACTTGTTTTAAATTTCAACTATTTACATGTTTTTGACAGTTTCTTGGGGCCATTTTATTATTTTGGTTCTTTGTTTTCTTGATCCTTTCATTGATTCTTTTTTCTATTACTTTTTCTTCCTTACCTTTCTTCCCTTCTATTTCTGCTTCATTCTATTCCTTTCCTTTGTTTGTACTCTCCCCTCCAGCCAACTGGGCTCCTGGGATATCTGGACAGCTCTGACCCTGTACCAGAAAAGGACGTGGACCGAATGCACATCCGTGACAACCTCAAGATTGCTTCTGTAACTTTAGACCTTTATTTTGATAGAGTAATGAGTAATAACTATTCCAGACACCAAATTAAACTCACTTCCTATTTTCTCGGCCTGTGCAGGACCAGTTTGGACGCACTAAGGTGCCAGAGTGGCAGCGAATAGCAGGCAAGGCTGCCAAAGGGGTGGAGAAGTTTGCTAAAGAAAAGGCTGACCTGGTGCTCATGCACTGGAGAGACAAGATGGGCATTGCACAGAAGGAGGTAAGCCAAGTTCACTGCAAAATTCAATGAGCCAAAAATACCCACCTGTTTAATAGCAGTTTTTAAAGAGTCCATAAAAGACAGAAAAGCTGAAAAATGCCTGAAGATAGAGAAGAATTTTCTAGAGTCTGTGCAAAGAAGATACCATCATCATCATCCCAACTGTCCACATCCACATGTGCACTAGGTCCTCTACAATAGGCATGTTTTCATACTGCAGGGATAGGGCCCATGTCTGGCACTATAGTGTTTAGTGATTACGTGCTTATTTTAAGAAAAAAAAAGATTTTTCAATCTTTTATTCCTTATTATTAAGCTTATTTTTAGGGCACAGTACCTGTTTATTTAGAAATGAGATTTTATTTTTGCTGACTTTGAGCTTTTATGAAGTAAAAAAAAATACTTTCCTTTTAATTAGGTTACTGCTCTTCCAAATTGAAAATTCTTGCATTTAATGAATATTGAGCTGTCACAGGCACCATATGAATTGTGGTAGGCTGACCACAGTATCAATAATATTTGTTATTTTTGCCCTGTCCACTCTTTCTGCTCTTTACTGTGGTTGTCTGCTGTGAACCAATGCAGCAGGACAGGAATAACTTGGTGAGTATAATTGACCACTGAGACATTGTGTCAACATTATTGATATTAATGAATGTTTCTACTGGGGATTATTATTCAGTTATTATTATTGTACCAGGATTCCTGATTCTGCAAGACCTTTCGTTATACGGCTTTACACACAAATATTTGATTTGTTTTCTTTATAAGCCTCACCGTAGCTGCCAGTTTGTAATAGCTTCTTTTGATAAATGCTTTACAATTTATTGTATCCATATTATTGTGCATGCCTGTTTATTTTCACAGTGATTCAATGCATGCTTGTTGCTTTCAGAACCCAAACCAAAAACCTGTTGTTTTGAGGAAAAGAAGACAGAGGATAAAGATAGAGGCCAATTGGGAGCTCTTCTATTACAAGTATTTATTTATTTACCATTTATATTTTATTATTTAGGTCTGATTTTGTTTGAATCTGGTTTATTTAGCATATCATGTGAAACCTGCATTTTTATATAAGAATTATGAATATATAGTACAGTGGTAACAACACTGCCTTGGAACAACAAGATCAGGATTTGAGTCCTGGTCAAGGCAACTTCCAATAAGGGTCCCTAGGCTTCGACCCCTAGAAACTCCTTATGGTGGGTTCCACCCTGAGACTTTACAAACAACAGATAGAAGGAGAGGGGGGGGATTAGTGATCGTCAGAGCAACAGTCCAGAAACAAACAAGGCCTTAAGCCCTAGATCTGTAGACAATAGTTCTACCACAGTAGACAGATAAGAAAGACACACACATACCACTCCACAGTTACGGGGGTTTGTAGGGGAAGGTGAACAGAGATATATTCACATGAGAGGGAACTTTTAAATGTTGCGATAATCTGGAGAGCAAAAGACAAAGCATGGAGTGAAGACATCCCTCTTTTCCAGCAAAAAAGTTATTCAAAATAGTAATTCAAAAGATAGGCCTCCTCCAAGAGGGGAGAGGTTTTGCTGTCAGGAATTCTACTCAGCTAAAGTATAAACATGGGATGTTTACTTGATTTCTAATGATTCATTTAACATTCATATCACCCTTGATACAGTGAAACATTGCTTGGATAATGCAAACTTAATTACCTGTAATGAAGTACTGGCTACAAACATATACATTTTGATATCGAATTCCAAAGGCGACTAAAATTATCCTCCTGCCAGAGGCTTGCAACCAGCGTGTTCTCCTACTCAGTTCTGTCTCTTGGTTTGCTAAACTATAAAACCTTAATTAGGTTTTTTTTTAGTTAATTTGCCATGCAGAAAGGCACACAGCAGACCTTTTGCATTGTGGTGAATATTTTATTTTCCCCCTTATCACAAACCAGGATGTCATTTTTGTGGGTGTTCCTTCAATTGATGACTCTATCTCTAATATCTCTAATAAAATTTATTGAAAAAGTTGGTCACTTGTGTACGCTGATTTGCTTAGCGCCTTTTTTAAATAGAGTGACGTTGACACTGTCTGTAACAGTGTATTGAATTTGCATTTAAATAATGAAAATGAGCTTAAAATGCAAAATTTCAGGTTTAATTTAAGTTTATGTACACAAAAAATGGATGAACAGCTTAAGAATTAAAGCACTTTTTTGTGAAAAGAAGAAAAAAACCCCAAAATGAATTCACTAGTACACACTGAAACAGTCCCATTTTACACAAAACATGCTCTCAAACAGGCATATACAGTGCATTCAGAAGGTATTCAGCCCCCTTTGAATTTTTCACCATTTGTAATGGTACAGCCTAATGCTAAAATCAATCAAATTTAATTTTTTTCCTCATGAATCTATATGGAATTATAGATTTTTTGCAAATTTATTAAAAAAGAATAACTGAAATATCATGTGGACGTAAGTATTCAGACCCTTGGCTCAGTAATTAGTAGAAGCACCTTTTTGAGCTAATACAGCCATGAGTCTTCTTGGGAACGATGCAACAAGTTTTTCACACCTGGATTTTGGGAATTCCTACCACACTTCTGTGCAAATCCTCTGCATCTCTGTCAGGTTTAATGGGGAACGTTGGTATGTACAGCCATTTTCACGTCTCTCCAGAGATGTTCAATTGGAGTTAAGTCAGGGCTTTGGCTGGGACATTGAAGGACATTCACGGAGTTGTTCCTAAGCCACTCCTGTCTTGTTTTGGCTGTGTGCTTAGGGTCATTATTGTGTTGGAAGGTGAACCTTCGGCCCAGTCTGTGGTCCTGAGCACTCTGGATGAGGTTTTCATCCAGGATATCTCTGTACTTCGCCACGTTCATCTTTCTTTCAGCTACGACCAGTCACCCAGTCCCTGTAGCTGAAAAACACCCCCACAGCATGCTGCTGCAACCTCCATGCTTCACTGTGGGGATGATATTGCACAGCTGATGAGCAGTGCCTGGTTTCCTCCACACATACCGTTTGGAATTACGGCCAAAGAGTTCAATCTTGGTTTTGTCAGACCAGAGAATCTTATTTCTCACAGTCTGGGAGTCCTTTAGGTATTTTTTGCAAACTCTGTGCAGGCTTTCATGTGTCTTGCATTGAGGAGAGGCTTCCGTCGGGCCCGTCTGCCATAAAGCCCAGATCGGTGAAGGGCTGCAGTGATGGTTGTACTTCTGGATCTTTCTCCCATTTCCACACAGGATCTCTCACAAGGCTCTTCTCCCCAGATTGCTCAGTTTGGCCGGTCAGCCAGCTCGAGGAAGAGTCCTGGTTGTCCCAAGCTTCTTCGATTTAAGGATTATGGATAATTATGAATACAAATATTATTAACTGCAGCAGAAATTTTTTTGTAGCCTTGTCCAGATCTGTGCCTTGCCACAATCCTGTCTCTGATTTCTTTGGGCAGTTCCTTCAACCTCATGGCTTAGCTTGTGCTCTGATATGCATTGTGAGCTGTGAAGCCTTTAAGAAATAGATGTGTGCCTTTCCAAATCATGTTCAATCAATTTCATTTAACACAGCTGGACTCCAGTCAAGGTGTAAAAGCATCTCAAAGATGACACCTGTGTTAAATATGTCTGCATCACAGCAAAGGTCTGAATACTTACGTCCACATGATATTTCAGTTTTTCTTTTTTCAAACATTTGTAAAGAATTCTGTGCTTGTGCTGTCATTAAGGAGTACTGAGTGTAGATTCTGCAACATTACAAATGGTGAGCAATTAAAAGGAGTATGAATACTTTCTGAATGCACTGTATACAAACCCAAGGACATACAAAATATCAGGCAAAATGCATATTATCAAAAGTTGGGAAAGGCACAGATCTGCATAATTCCAAAATTCTCTTTAATTTATCAACTTATCAGGTAGTTTTATTGGCACACTTAATTTGAGGGGTTGAGAGTTTTGTATAGTTGACATCCAAAAAAGTGAGAAACAATTGCCTTGTGGAAAGAGAGTGAGACTCTTTCTACTGAACTGCAATAATTGTCTTAGCTGCTGAGAGACCAGTGAGTACAACTTCCATGTACAATGGTGCTTGAAAGTTTGTGAACCCTTTAGAATTGTCTACATTTCTGCTTAAATATGACCTGAAATATCACATTTTCACACAAGTCCACAAAGTAGATAAAGAGAACCCAGTTAAAGAAATGAGACAAAAAATTCACTTGGTCATTTATTAATTGGTGAAAATGATCCAATATTACATTCAGTCAGTGGCAAAAGTATGTGAACCTCTAGGATTAGCAGGTAATTTGAAGGTGAAATTACAGTCAGGTGTTTTCAATCAATAGGATGACAATCAGGTGTGAGTGTGAGCACCCTGTGTTATTTAAAGAACACAAATTTATCAAAATGTGGACATGTTCATGGAAATGTATCATGGCACGAACAAAGGAAATTTCTGAGGACCTCAGAAAAAGGGTAGTCGATGCTTATCAGGATGGAAAAGGTTACAAAACCATCTCTAAAGCATTCAGACTCCACCACTCCACAATAAGACAGATTGTGTACAAATGGAGGAAATTTAAGACCATTGTTACCCTCCCTAGGAGTCGTCGACCAACTAAGACCAGTCCAAGAGCAAGGTGTGTAACAGTCGGCCAGGTCACAAAGGACCTAAGCAACTGAAGGCTGAGTCCATGAGTCCACCATCAGGAGAACACTGAACAACAATGGTGTGCATGGCAGGGTTGCAAGGAGAAAGCCACTGCTCTC
>JAQMCW010000019.1:7115899-7128009 GCA_030068335.1 Chrysichthys cranchii
ACCTTAATCCAATTGAGATGTTGTGGAAGGACCTGAAGCGAGCAGTTCATGCAAGGAAACCCACCAACATCCCAGAGATGAAGCTGTTCTGTAAGGAGGAATGGGCTAAAATTCCTCCAATCCGATGTGCAGAACTGATCAACAGTTACAGGAAACGTTTAGTTGCAGTTATTGCTGCAAAAGGGAGTCGCACCAGGTACTGAAATGAAAGGTTCACATACTTTCAAGCACCACTGTACCTAGTAATGTGTAGGTGCTACTTCTGCCTTGGAAGGTGTGCTGTGGTATCTGGCACCAACATGTTAGCAGCAGTTATGACCTGTACGTTGTGAGCTTGGGCCTCCACTGATTGTTCTTCAAAGCACTTATGCGTGATTTTTGCTGTGTGGCAGGATGCATTATCCACTGCCATTAGGGAATACCATTGACAGGAATTTGGTCTGCAACAATATTTAGGCACATGGTATGATTCATGTCTCAAAGTAAGCTCCACATGAATGCCCCGGACTCAGTGTTTCACAGCAAAACATTGCCCAGAGTATTAAACTGTCTCCACTGCTTTGCCTTCTTCTCATAGTGCATTTTGGTGCCATCTCTTCCTCAGGTAAGCCACGCGCATGATGTAAAAGTGAACAGAATTCATTACACCAGGTCACCTTCTTCCATTGCTCCATGGTTCAGCTCTGATGCTCATGTTCTCATTGTAAACACATTTGGTGGTGGATATCAGCATGGGCACTCTGACCAGTCTGTGGCTACACAGTCCCATCCACAGCAATCTGCAATGTGCTGTGTGTACATTTATATTATATTTTTAGCATTGAGCATTATCTTTTTCAGCAATTTGTGCTACAGTAGCTCTTCTGTGGGATCTGACCAGATAGACTGTCCTTTGCTCCCCACACATGTAAATGATTCTTGGGTAGCAATGACTAGGGTTGGGGATCTAATATTTAACAGTCCTAACTTTAGATCAAAGCTGCTGGCTATACATTTTAGATCTGTTTCCAATTTGGAATTGAGTTTCGGTTTCCAACCATACCCATGACCCTGTTGCTGGTTCAACAGTTGTCCTTCCTTGGACCACTTTTGGTAAGCACGAACTACTGCATACCAGGAATGCTGGTTGTAGCATGGCACAAACAAAAATACTCTAGGCAGGATATTCATTTTGATAATTGACATGCAGGATTGTAAAGTGTGCATTACATTCAGTCTTCTCTACTGGTAAGGTTGCATTCTGAAACATGAGTGCTATCTACTTGACTCAATTGGACCTAGATCCTTGCCACTATTATTGTTGTTTCTACAATGTTTAGAATGTCTGCTGGTCTATTCTAACTACTTCTCTCAGGTGTCAAATCAACAGAAATTTCAGTGTCTTTTAAAGAGTGAATTGGGGCAGGGCTTACTAAGATGTATTCAAGGTGTATCCTCGTGTCTGTAGCAGGCTGCAGCAGTCAGAGTATATTCTGCAACAGTTACAAGCATACTTTTGATTAAAAGTAATAATTTAGTGGTATCTATTTTCTGCTTACTAGGGTTATCAGCTCCATAAGCCTTACTTAAATTCAGTGAACTCACTCGACCAGGCTTACAGACATGTGCCTGAAGCCTGTATCTGTTCTTCCTCTGTTTTGTATCTCTCTTCTTAGACCCAGAAGAGCTCATCCACATGCCAGAGGCTACGACTAGTAGCCTTATGTACCCCCACTGTTTTTCCAGTCTCAAACAGCAGTGGCAGGTGGGCTCTGGAACTGCCAGTCTGCTGAAAAGAAGGCTGGCTTCATCTCTGCCTTTACTTCCCATCACTATCTTGACTTCTTGGTACTGAGACCTGGGTATCCCAACAGAACTCCGCTAATCTGGAAGCCCTTTCTTCCGCTTATGCATTCTTTCACACATGAGAAACTGAAAGGGGCGGTAGTGCAATTCTATTTCAGAATCTCATCCTTTGATTTTCATGCACTTGCAGTTTCCTCTCCAAAGAACCTCATCATTGTGACCTACCACCCTCTTAGACCCCAAGTACACTTTCTTGAAGAAAATGGCATACTCCTCAGTCTTTTCTCACCTGACAACACCCCTCTCAGTCTCCTTGGAGACTTCAATCTTCCCCTTGACAAACTCCAGTTCTGTTGCCTTCTCCCTCTTCTACGTTCCTTCTCTTTGACATTCAGCTGCTCTCCCACACAGAAGGAGGAAATGCCCTGGACCTGGTCTTCAACCATCCCTCCCAGCTACAGACATCATTGCTTCCCTTCTTCACATCTCTGATCACTTATCATGCAGATCTGTCATCTTACCGTGCTCTCCTGTCCATATTCTCATCTGATGACTTCTGCCAAGACTGCTTTCTACAAGGAAAGCTGGAAATCTCTGCATAATTCCTCACAAAGTCCACAGCATCTTATTAATTAGCCTGCTGGCTCCTTCTCTGTCCTCCCCGACTCCCAAAGACTTTGGTAACTTTGATGGGAAGATTCAGCCTCTAAAACTGCTGTACAACTTGTTTTCAACCTTTCCAACTTATCCCACACCACCCCATCGCTGTGCTCCCTCTACTTACTTCTGGTAGCTACCCACCTCAGATTCAAAACACTGATGCTTGCCTACAAAACCAAAACTCGACCAGCACTCTCCTACCTCAAAGTACTCAACACACTTCTCACTGCACTGTCTCCCTCTTATCCTCCAGCACTGCTGAGTCATTGGATGGCTTCAAATGATTACTAAAGTCCAACCTCTTTTAAAAGTACTTGGATTAGCACTTTCAGTATTTATTTTTTTTTAAAAAAGCCTGCCTACATGCTTTCTTACTGTATTTTGTGTTAACAGAGTTCTTAGAATAATGGTATTCTTAGCATGTCCTAGTGAAGCAGTGTCAATGTATTGATAGACATATCATGATGTACTAATAGAGACTTCAAAGCACTTATGTAAGTTGCTCTGGATAATGGCATCTGCCAAATGCCGTTAATGTAAATATAAATTTACATTCCCAAGTAAAGACATGGGAAGGCTAGTCCACCTATCCAAATCTACTTGAACATTATTCAAAACTTCAAAATAATTGTTAAATACATTTTACAGCGCCGGGGTGGGGGGGATTTTGATGCCTAAGTATGTAAATTGTTTTGCAATAGGGATGTTCGTGGAAGTAAGCAAGATTTTGGCAGATTTATTTAAGGGTAAAAAGGCAGACTTTGACAGGTTAATTTTAAATCCAGATACATGTTTACATTTTTCACAAATTGTTTTCTGGAAAAACTAAATGTATTAGCATACAGAGCTAGATTATTACTTTATTATGGATCGAATTTGGCAAGACCTTTAGGTTGGGGTATAATCTGTGGTAAGGGTTCAAGAGAACAAGGAATTGCATCACGGGATACTTTTAGCTCTTTTAGTGAGACTTCAATATTGATGTTGATTCTGTCCTAGAAATCTCGGACATGTCTAAGTAAAATGAAAAACTGTTGCACCTATATTTAATGAATTTTTGATTTATGCAGGTTCTTATAGAAGGACTGGAGACAGTTTTTATTTATGTGTGTCCATTGTGACTTTCCCATCTGCTGTTTAAGTAGCAGAGATTTTAGTTTGTATTTTGAATTAATCTTTGTTTAACCGGGAAAAATCTCATTGAAACTGAACATGTCTTTTTTGGACAAGAGGGCAACATACAAAGTTTCAACAAGTAAACAGAAAAAGCAGAGAATTAGCATAATATAAAAACAATGGAGAAAAGCAATTATATACAACATGATTTATTGATGGAGCTATCTTCAGTATCCTTTAAAATGGATTTAAATTTCCCTAGTTAAACCAATTAAGCTAGGTTAAGGTACAGTGTCCCATGCTGAGGGGTTAGTATACTTTAAATACTTTTTTGCCTATTACCCTCCTGACACAAAACCAATTTTTTGAAATATATTAATAAAGATAGGAGGGAGCAAGTCTTAATAGAGATTTGTAAATAAAAGTGAGCCAGTGAGTTTGTTTATGTACATATCTTGATGGCCATAATATGTTAATAGTGGTGTATAGTGAGAATTAAGAAGATGGCTAGGCCTGGCACCATGAAAATTATAGAGCTGTCTTATTTGAATTTGGGTCATTACTGGTATTTAAGCCTCATCAGCTATAAAT
Organism: Chrysichthys cranchii; assembly: GCA_030068335.1. Classification (NCBI taxonomy): domain Eukaryota; kingdom Metazoa; phylum Chordata; class Actinopteri; order Siluriformes; family Claroteidae; genus Chrysichthys; species Chrysichthys cranchii. The sequence goes on from JAQMCW010000019.1 coordinate 7,120,052, forward strand.
TTTTTTTTTAAATCAAAACATTTTTTCTTCATATTTTTGATTTACTATAAACAGGACACATTTTAAGTAACCTAAACTAATTTTATTCAAGCTAAAGAATACAAACTATAGCATTTATTAAAACATTTTAATGAAGTGTATGACCAAGGGTATCCACCCTTATAGAGACATGTACATAACTGTTTCAAAGACTTATGATTTAAACTTCTGGGCAACATAGCCATTATCTAAGAGTTAATGTGTCCCATTTAAACTTTAAGATATATTTAGGGGTTTATGCCATTTGTTTTTGGTAAGATTATTATTGTTGTTGTTGTTATTATTATTATTACTACTACTACTACTACTACTATGAAAAAGTCTGACTGCAGCATAGACCATACAAGTTGAAACAAAACCCTTTGGGTGCATGATCCAGAAGGTGGCGGATACCTCAGACACCGGAACAGGCACATGTCCACCAATAGGTGGTGCTATACAAAATAACTTATACATTTTAGTTTATATCTTGGGAAGCGTATGGGATAAATCAAAAATTCTTTTTTCATCTGATTCAGGATAAATAGGTGAATCTCAGACTTGGCCCCACCCATTTCCACAAATTTCCAGAAATTTTGATGTGATAAACAATTACAAAGTTATGCCTCAATCAATTTTGAAGGTTTGTCCATATAATGGCTCTCTGACCTATATCTTGAGATAGCATTAGCCAAACTTAATGAAACTAGACATATTTCATCATTGAAATATTCTTTGTATTCAGGCCAAATGCAGTCAAATTCTGTCCATAGGGGCGCTACAACGTGCATGTGTCAGTGTAAAAATCTAAAAATTGGTATGCTTATACTTGGCCCCATTTGGAAACACATGCTATAATGCTGGATTTTCAAAATGGCCAGCATGCAGCCCTGGCCAAATTTAATTAGCTAATATATGCTAGTGTGAATGGATGATATTGATGAAACTTCATTTGGTCATTTTAGGTCACATACAGACGCTACCTTCCAAATATGAAACAAATCAGCCACTAGGCGGCGCTATACTAAAAATTCACTCATATCTCTGGAACTGTATGGCATAAATCAAAAATACTTTTTTCTGTCTGACATACATATAAATAAATAAATGCTCAAACAGATAGATGCTGGTTTGTTTTTTACCTCTTTTATATATTTATAAATTATAGTTTTATTCTGTTTTTGTGATAAAATGTAAAATCAGAGGATTTTTTTTAGGATTAATTAGGATTACTAATCATTTCTATTTGCTAAATGTTGGAATAATGATTTTTTTTTAAGATTTTTTTTTTTATGGTCTTCAAAGTCAGAAGTTTACATACATTAAGACTTTAAACAATTTGGGAATGCCCAGATGTCATGGCTTTGGGAGCTTATGATGGGTTAATTGGAGGCACACCTGTGGATGTATTTTAAGGTACACCTCAAACACACTTCCTTGTGTTTCCTTGTGTGACATCATGGGAAAATCAAAAGAAATCAGCCAAGATATCAGGAAGAGAATTGTGGATGTCCACAAGTCTGGTTCATCCGTGGGTACAATTTCCAGATGCCTGAAGGAACCACATTCATCTGTTCAAACAAGTATACAATTATAAGAAACACTTATAATTCTGCATAGCATTATACTTAATTATACGTATAAACACCATGAGAATGTCCAACCATCATACCACTCAGTAAGGATTCTGTGTCTCTGGATCTGTGTCCCAGAGATGAACATGTTTTGGTGCGAAATGTGTGCATCAGCCCCAGAACAAAAGCAAAAGACCTTGTGAAGATGCTGGAAGAAGCTGGTAAAAGAGTGCCATTATCCACACTGAAACAAGTCCTGTACTGACGAGCATTGAAAGGCCACTCAATGAGGAAAAAGCCATTACTCCAAAAGAAACATTAAAAAGCCGGATTACATTGTGTAGTTGCAAACAGGGACAAAGGCCTTAATTTTTGGAGACATGTCCTGTGGTCTGATGAAAATAAAATTGAACTATTTCTCCATAGTGACCATCATTACATTTGGAGGAAAAAGGGGGGAGCTTGCAAGCCTGAATACCATCCCAGTTGTGAAATACAGGGGTGGCACCATCATGCTGTGGGGGTGTTTTGCTGCAGGAGGGTCTGGTGCACTTCACAAAATAGATGGCATCATGAGAAATGAACATTGTGGAAATACTGCAGCAACATCTCAAGACATCAGCCAGGAAGGTAAAACTTGGGCCCAAATGCTCTTCCAAATGGGCAATGACCCTAAGGATACCGCCAAATTATTTAAAAAGTGGCTTAATGACAGCAAAGTCAATGTTTTGGAGTGGCCATCACAAAGCCCTGATCTCAGTCCTATAGATAATTTGTGGGCAGAGTTGAAAAGACATGTCCAAGCAAGGCGTCCTAAAAACCTGACTCGGTTACACCAGGTCTGTCAGGAGGAATGAACCACAATTTTGTGTTTAAAAGTTTTAACATTTTATTTATGTATTTTATGGTGTTTTGGCAGGTTTGTGTTGTTTTCATGTATAAGTGTTATATTAATAGTTGAATTTATTCTATGAACTTTGGCACACACTGTTAATTTTGTCAACAAAAATTTTGAAGATAACTATCCATTGAAGACCTTTTATTTCATGACTAATTTATAACGACAATGTAAATGGAAAAAATATTTAACAACAAAAATTAAGATGAACTGTCTCTATTTGGGTGGACAAGCTAGCTTACTTCTTATGGGAATTTTTACAGCTTGGAGAAATGTCTGTTCCTGATGTAGTTGGGCAGCAAGGGAATCTGGTTTGCTAGGCTTAGTAACAGCTTTAAACTGCCTGAGAATCATTTCAAGCTTAAAAAAAATTATCTATAAAGAGAACATCAGCGGTGCTTTTAAATGGAACTGAATGACTGAAACATTTGTATCATTATACCTCATACCTCCATCACAAAAACAATACACAACCCAAGAGACAGAATAAACCTCAAATGTCTGAGTAAAAACAGTATAAAATTATTTATTAGGGAGACTGCATAATATTTAACATTTGAAAGTTAATTATTTTAGAAAGGCTTTTGCAAATTATATTGTTTAACATTTTATATAATAAATACCATGATCTGTACTGTGGATGTGAAAGGCACCAAATTGTAGGAATGACCCAATTCTAAGCATTGCTTTAAAATGTCAGTAATTACTTTTCTTATTACACCATAATGTAGGGCAATGTGGCCTGAAAAATGCTGTAAAGGGGAGTCCAGTTTGTTTCAAGATTTGCTTCAGCATAATCTGAGAGATCTAGATCATGTTACTGTATGGTATTACACCTAATTAATCCTTAATAGTATACCATAATATCCACAGAGCAAATCTACCACATTTAGATTTACACTGATCAACTATGGTGAAGTGAGTAATGTTTGATTTAACATTGGCCAAATTGTGATGACAAAATGACTGGGTCAGAGCATTTCCAAAACAGCAGGTCTTGCAGGGTGTTTCCAGTATGCAGTTGTTGTTATTACGTACCAAAAGTAGTCCAGTAGACAGCTGGTGCACCAGAGACTAGGACATGGGTACCCAAGGCTTATATTTTCTCGTGGAGAGTGAAGGCTAGCCTATCTGGTCCGATCCCAAAAAATATCTACGGTAGCACAGAATGCTGAAAATGCCAATGCAGACTATTGTAGAAAGGTGTCAGAACACAGAGTGCAGCTTGCTGTGCATGGCACTGTGTAGCCACAGACCAGTCAGAGTGACCATGTTGACCCCATCTACTGCTGAAAGCACCCACAGTAGGCATTTGAGTATCAGGCATTTGATCCGGACCATGGAGAAGTGGAAGAAGGTGGGGGGGTATATGCTGACTTAGCTTCCAAATTCCCTAGGTCTCAGTCTGATTGAGCATCTGTGGAATGTGCCGGACAAACAAGTCTGATCCATGGAGGCCCCACCTTCCATCTTACCGGGCTTAAAGGATCTGCTGCCCATTTTATGATGTCTGATGCCATGGAACGCTTTCTGAGGTCTTGTGGAGTGCTCACCTCTATGGATTAGAGCAGATCTATCAAAGAGATGGCAGAAACCTTACGAATGGCCAACTCAACAATTTAGTACATTCATAAAGAGAAAGAATGCACTGGTGAGCTCAGCAACACCAAAAGGCCTGGAAAACCACAGGAGACACCTAAAGTGGATGATTGCAGAATTATTTCCTTGGTAAAGCAAAACCCCTTCACATCTAGCCAAGTCAAGGGACTATGAAAAAATGGCTGTAACTCATAAAAAGTAATGCAATATTTTGCTTAAATCCATTGACTTAAAGCTGAAAGTCTATGATTTCACAATATGATTGCTTCATTTCAAATCCATTGTGGTGGTGAAAATGAGCTGATTTAATTAAATCACCAAAATTAATTGATTGAAATTTAGCTGATTAGCTTATATCAAAAGAATATTAGCTTATATATTACAGAAATTGTCACAATCCAAATACTTAGTCTCAACTTTATAAAAAAAAAAAAAAAAAAATTTCTACAGAAATTATATTATGCTTCAAAACTGAATAATGCAAGTTATTCACACACTCAGTTGCAGCTGATGGCACCTAATAAAGTCATAGTCCTTGACTGAGTTTAAAATAGTTCAAAACCAATATACTGGACACTGACCAACTTTCGTTACATTTTGAAGCTGTAGTTTCTAACATGTGCAGAGCTTATGTTCTGTAGAACAAGGGCCATTTTGGCAGTAATTATTATCTGAAGCCACTGTCTTGTCTGATTATGTGACTCCCAAATGACAGCACTTTTAACAGAATTTTTTTTTTTGGACAAACTGATGTAATCATAAATTTAATTGTAATTTTCAGAACTTGGTTGCAAATAAGTCTGGAACTTGTCCTTAGTGCATTGACTTGGCCATTGCAGAGCTTTCCACTTCATTGCCTTAAAAAAAGACTGGGGTTGTTTTCAAAGTATGCTTCAGGTCATCCAATAAGTGACAATAATTACAAATCATAAATGTGAGTAACTCGCATGTATATGTGCATGATGCTGTCTGCAGATTTCATATGGATCATGCGCACTCAAATTTAATCTGGAACCTTAAGACTCGTGAGGAGCTGCGTGATGCTCTGGAGGGAGAAATGCGCTCCTTCACTGTAGACCGAGAGCTTGGGAGTGCCACTGTGATTTCCTGGAATCATCAAGAGTTTGAGGTGTGTTGGCTTCTTGTACACAGTAGTACAATTATAGTAATGTCATTTGTGCTAAAATTTGGTAGTTTTTTTTTTTTTTTTTTTAAGAAGGATGCAAGTAAAATTTCTTAACCATTATTTTTTGTTGGTTTCATTTTCATTTAACTTTCTGTTCAGAAAATCTGGTTAGTGTGTATATGTATGTGTTTTATGTGTGTAGGTGAAGTATGAGTGCCTTTCTGATGAAATTAAAATTGGGGATTATTATCTGCGTCTGCTGCTAGAGGAGGATGAGAATGAGGAGTCTGGTGCCATCAAAAGATCGTAAATATCATCATACAGTGCCCTGCATATACACTTAAGATTTGGTTAATAGTATTTTGGTGCCCAAAATCAGCTCAGCAGTTTCAGTTCTTTATGTACATATCTGGTTGTGTTTATAATTAATTCTGGTCTCTTCTCTCTTCACTTTGAAATTCCCATTAGGTTCTTATTTCTTTCTCTCTTTTATATTCATTTTCTTTGCAGGTATGAGTTCTTTAATGAGCTATATCATCGTTTCCTCTTAACACCCAAGGTGGCAATGAAGTGTTTGTGTCTGCAGGCTCTGACAATAGTATACGGCAAGTGCTGTGAGGAAATCGGCCCTTTCACGGACACCAAATACATTGTGGGCATGTTGGATAGGGTTAGTTCTCTTAATCTAAGATGATCAGTTTACAGACCCTTTGTTTTAATATACAGTTTTAGTGTACAGTTTGCATTCTCTTTTAGAGTGTATTTTTTTGTATATTGTTTAAGTGTTCAGTTTACATTCTTTTTGTTTTGGTATGCAGTTTTAGTTTACAGTTTAGGTTCTCTTTCTTTTAGTATCCAGTTTTTAGTGTACACCTCATGTTACCTTTTGTTTTAGTGTACAGTTTTAGCATACAATTTACATTCCCTTTGTTTTAAATGTAGTTTTAAGCCTGTTACCTACTCTATCCAAGAACACAAATGTGACTACAAGTCTTTTAATTGCAGACCTGTCAGAGTCTGTTCTTGCACCCTGTCAGCTTTTTAAGCTCCTAATCTGCAAGAGAGCAGCAAACTAAGGGTGAAAGTGGAATCAAGATTTAAATTGGCTGCTATTTTTGGATCTGCATTCTTCTATGATTTTGATGTGCCCTGGGGGTAATTTTTGTATAGAGCACCACTATGAGTAATGCATGGAGCAATGCAGCATTAAAATTTTATACACAAATTTTATGCTCATAGGTCAGGAATGCCCCTTAGATTTTTGTTCACGTTGGTTTACATAGAGTATGTAAAGGCCGAAAGTGTGTAGTTTTAGTATACAGATTTAATTTTTCTTATAAGTGCACCATGGTAATGTACATTTTATATTCCCTTTGAATTCAGTTTGTAGTTTACATTCCCCCCTTTTTTTTTTACCTGTACAGTTTACAGTCCCTTTTAGATGACCAGTTTAGTGTACAATTTACATTCCCCTGTTTTTAATGCATCATTTTAGTTTACATTCTGTGGAACCCAGTGAGTACAGGTGCAGGAAGACTCGGAAGGCAGTCAAAATTTCAGCAGTATTTTTCTCTGTGTTTTCAAGCCAAAAGAAAAGGGACCATCACCAGTTCGTGGCTTTCACCCTGTTCATGTTCAGAGTTCAAGTTCACGTTCTGCCGCTGTGCCTCATGTGCTCTTTCTCTCTCTCTCTCTCTCTCTCTTTTCTCTCTGTCCCCTGGTTATATCAGATCATGAAAGCATAAACAACACATAAGTAAACTGGTGGTAATAAGATATAGGTGAGAGTCATCATGTGTTACCTGCTGATTCCGCCTGCTTCCTTTATATCCACAAATGATGCTCTACTATGCCACCTCTGCCACAGATTCCCTTTGTTTCTTATGAACCATTTTAGTGTACAGTGTAAATTAACTTTGTTTTTATTGTAGGGTATACATTCCTTTTGGTTTTAGTGTACAATTTGTTACCTTTGTTTTTAATCGATGGATTACATTATATTTGTTTTTTAGTGTACAGGTTACAGCCCCTTTTTTTTTAAATCCCTTTTGTTTTGTGTATGTACATGAATATTTACTTTTAAGGAAAATGTATCGACACAAGATTTATTAAATAAGTACATTGTGCTAAATCAAACTTTTAGAATTGGTCCTTCATATTTTTGTGTACTCATATTTTTATGTCTACTTAAAGCCAAATGTTTAAATGTTTCTTTTGTCTTTCTTTCCTTCAGTGTACTGATATGCTAGAGAGGGACAGACTTATCCTCTTCCTCAACAAGCTCATTCTGAACAAGGTTAGTTGTACTGTGGCCCCCATATCATCACATTTATATAGCTTTCCTATAGGCTTGAGCTTGTAAAGAATTGTTACTTATCTGTGTAAATCCTAAGTATACAGTGAAACCCCCGCAATATCGCGGTTCACCTCTTGCAGATTCACTACATCGCGGAATTTCAAAATTTGATTCGCGGAATTTATTGGCTTCCGCGGGACTCTGGAATATAAAATTTCATTTAAAAAAAATGTTCATTCAAACATGTGTACACCGCTTCAATTTGTGTACACCGCTTCAACTCTAGTAAGTAGTAAGGTATGCATGTAGGAGTTTATATGTTGTTAAAATTGCGTATGTAAGAGTGTAGAAAGTGTTTAAGATCATAGGGCATCTTTATAACAAGTGGAAATGGTTTATAATGCCTTAATTATATATGTGTGTGTGTGTGTGTGTGTGTGTGTGTGT
>JAQMCW010000019.1:7154433-7166991 GCA_030068335.1 Chrysichthys cranchii
GCGCACGTGCACCAACCCCCCCCCCCCCCACCCCCCGTTGCAAAATTTTCTCCGGGGGGGCGTTGGGTCGCGACACAGCGTCAGAACCTGAATTTGGGTCGCGCCCAAAAAAGTTTAAGAACCACTGAGCTAGATGAACGAGGCCTATGATTTATTTTTATTTTTTTTATGAAACATGCAGTTATAACGTAAACAGGTTTTTACAGAATTCATACTAGTTTTCTTGTTTTAATTTTTAGCAACTTTTTTCTTTCTGTTCTTCTTGTTGCAGACATTTCAAGCAGCAAAAGGATAACCCTGATCTCAATTGGAAGGTGAAATGTGCAATAGTGTGTGTGTGTGTGTGTGTGTGTGTGTATGTGTGTGTGTGTGTGTGTGTTTGTTTTGTTTGGGGGAGGGATGTAAACTATTACTTGAATGTGTTTGTATGTGTCTATATGTGTGTATATGTAGCTTCCTGAGGACTTCACAATACCTTATGCAGCTGGGCAGGGTGAGCTGGAGGTGGGTGGAGTGTTCCTGCGAATCTTTATTGCTCAGCCAGGCTGGGTGCTGCGCAAGCCTCGAGATTTCCTTGTCTCCCTTCTTGAGACCCTCACTGAGCTGCTGGAGAAGAATCACCCTAATGTGAGCCTGTGCATTAAACATAGTCATAGCATCTAATTTGAGCTTGTGCTTACATATGATTTGTCTTGATTTAAAATAACAGTCTCTTTGTCTTTCTGTTTTTAAATCCTCATTCCCCATGACTTCTCCACTGCATATGTATATTTTACCCTTTTAATCACCTTCTTATTTCTATGCTGTGTCCTTTTCTCCTTATCTCTTCTTCTCTCATGTCCTCTCCTCACCTCTCCCATGTTTTCCTCCTCATTCTCGTCTCTTCTCTTTTCTTCTCTTACTTGTGCCCTCCCTCTCTCTGCTTTCTTTACCTCACCTTTGCCACTTTTTGCATCTCAGGGTGAGGCATTAGAGACAGTCACTACAGCAGCTGTGTGCTTGTTCAGTACTCAGACTCAGTTGGCTGATCAGGTTCCTCCTCTTGGTCACCTACCTCGAATCTTAGCAGCCCTCAACCACAAGAACAGTGCTGTTCCTAAAAGCTCCATCCGCCTCATCCATGTCCTCTCAGACAATGAGGTACACATACAGACAGAATCTAACATTGTTTTTTTAAATATGTTTCCTAAATATTTTGTCTAAATGGCCAGTTATTTCTCCTAGAATACCATAGCAACCAGCTGGAACATTACAGCAAACACCTAGCAACACCCTAGCCACCACCTGAGATAGAATAGCACCCACATAACAGTATCATAGCACCCACATAACAGTATCATAGAACCAGTTTGAATAATGAAGCAACCACCTTGAAACAGTCTAGCAACCATGTAGCATATCATTGCAGCAATCCAAAAGCACCCTAGCAACCACCTGGAATGTTACAGAACCAACTAGAATAAGAAAAACTGGAAGTTTGAAAAGCATAACACTGTGCCAAGCAATATAAATTCATCCTTCCTATTAAACATGCCATGCCACTTAGCCCAAAGAATATTCCTTTTAATTTTTAAACATACCATCAGTTCCAAAAATATTTTTCACTTGTCTACCATAGTATATGGTGCTGAAATTGAACAAAGTGATACTTTCAGCTTTACTTTGAGGCTATTGACATCCAATTTGGCCAAACAGTGTAGGAATTACTTCACTTTTTATATGTTATACTTGTTTATATGTAAACTTGTCTTGACTTCCAAGGTGCTACATTACACAACATGGTTGTCAGTGGAACTCGTACAAAATGTGCTCAAATTCACATTGAGTCAATAGTTGTTTGAAATAGACAGTAGTATCAAATAATAAAATCCAATCAAACCAAAACCAAAAATAAAAAGAGAAAAAATTCTGGAAAGTACTTTTCTGGAGCAGCATCCTATGGACAAATGAGACACACATCAACTTGTACCAGAATAATAGGAAGAGAATATATGGATAGGTATGGAAGTCCTTATGATCTGAAGCATACTACTTCATCTTATGGGGTGGGCATGTATTACTGCCAGTTGTACTAATTCCCTTGTATTGACATAAGCAGCAGGATGAATTCCATGGTGTTTAGAGCTATATTATATGCTCAGATTATGTCAAATATTTTATAATTATTTGGAATACTGCATAAGGACAGTGGCTTACTGCATACTTTGAAAGCAACCTAAGACTTTAAGATGAGGAGAGGAATGCCTTCCAATGGTCAGTCAGCTGACCTCAATCCAACTGAGCATGCATTTTATTTGCTGAAAACAAAACTGAAAGCCAAATGCTTCAAGAATAAGCAAGGACTGAAGAAAGCTGAAGTAAAGGCCTGGAAGAGCATAACAGGATCTGGTGATGTCAACTTTAGGCAGTCACTGACTGCAAATGATTTGCAACCAAATATGAAATATTAGATTTTAATTTATGGTTGTTCATTTGTCAATTATATTTTGTCCCCTTAAAAGGTAGGACCATAAAATGTGCGGTAATTCCTACACCATTCACGTGATTTGGCTGTGTTTGTGTGAACCTGCCCTCTACAGTTATGTGTACGCTCCATGGCAGCTTTGGAGACCATTGGGCCAATGATGTGTGGGATGAAGGTCAGGGCTGATATGGCAGGACTAGCATGTGAAGCACTTAACCGCATGTTCCAACGAGAACAAACAGACCTAGTGGCACAGGTAACACTCTCACTCATACTCAAATTCTCTCTCTCGCTCTCTCTCTCTCTCTCGCTCCCACTCTCTGTCTCTCCCTCTCTCAAGGTGCAGTGATGTATTGCCATCTAACAAATAAAATGTAGTGATTATAGACAGATTGTTAATCACCAGTTTTCTTCACACATGCACACAGATGTATAGTGATCCCTTGCCGTATCATGCCTCAAATTTTGCGCCTTCACTCTATCGCGGGTTTCCATTTAAATTGGTCTAATATTGTAGCTTTTCAGCTGGTTCGTGGGCCTTTTATGGTAGAGTACATGCTTCCACGTCTGCTGATTGCTAATCAGAGTGCGTGGCTAAATACAGACACCTGGGCACTGATGAACTAAGTGAAGAGCATCGTTCCGGTTTGTGTTAGCCAGCGTCTCACTTGTTCAGCATCATGTTTTGCTGAGCTTTTTGTGTAAAGCCCTTCGTTATGCCCCAAAAGCTACCTGCACCTTCTACTTCTTCTGGGACGACGGCAGAAGATGCTAACAATCGTCGAAAAGGTAAACTTTTGGACATGTTGAATGAAAGGAGCAGTTGCGCCATTGTAGGACACCGTTACGGCATCAAGGAGTCCACGGTTCACTATATAAAAAAAGGCTGAAAAGGTGATACGAGCTACAGCCACAGTGTCTTATAACCAGGGCTCCAAATGAGTCGTAAGCATGCGGAATAAGACTGTGGTCCGGATAGAATCTGCTTTAAGACTTTGGATTGAGGACTGCCGGAAGAAGAACATCCCCATGGACACCCATTTAATCTGAGAGAAGGCCTAGCAGATTCATGAAGTGTTTGCGGATGGTGGGGATGAGCTGGAGGGTGACCCTTAACCTGGAACTTCTGCAGATTCCCCCAGTAAGAAAAGTGACTTTGCCGCCAGCAAGGACTGGTTTGAAAAATTCAAGAGGCGATGCAACTTGGCTAGCGTGAGTCTCTATGGAGAGACTGGGTCCGTGGACAAAGCCGCAGCAGAAACTTATGTCAGCGACACCTTCAAGAACATCATGAAAGAAAGTGGATATCGACCAGAGCAGGTGTTCAATATGGACGAGACTGCCCTGTTCTGGAAGCGGATGCCTTCTGGTACCTTCATCACAAAGGAGGAGGCAAGAGCCCTGGGCTTTAAGGCTCACAAGGACCACATTACACTAGTCATGTGTGGCAATGCTGCAGGTTTTCTCCTTAATCCTGGGCATATCTACAAGTCCAAAAACCCCCGGGCCCTGAAAAATAAGTATAAGAACCTGCTGCCTGTCTTGTCTTGTCTTGTTGACTGGTTTCACCAATGTTTCATCTCGGAGGTAAAGATCTATCTGGCAGAAAGAGGCCTTGAGTTCAAAGTGCTTTTACTGCTAGACAATGCCAGAGGTCATCCCATGGATCTTTCCTTCCAAGGGGTGAAAGTAGAGTTCTTGCCGGCAAATGCAACGCCACTGATTCAGCCAGTGGATCAAGGGGTTATCCGGACCTTCAAGGCACTGTACACTAAGAACGCCCTGCAACACATGGTGAAACAGAAACAAAGACTTTTCCCTGAAGGTCTACTGGAAGAATTGCACCATTGCATCATGCCTGGTGACTGTACAGAGAGCACTGAAGGACATGAAGAAGGAGACTGTCAATGCCTGCTGGAAGAGATTGTGGCCAGAGGTGGTTGATAGATACGAGGGCTTTTCTGCTGAAGTAGTTCATCACTCTGTAGTTGATAAGGCAGTTAGGCTTGCAAAACATCTAGGAGGAGAAGGCTTTGATGATATGACTTCCGATGACGTTGTTGAGCTGGTCGAGTTCTACTCAAAACTGCTGACCGGCGAAGATCTGGCTGAAATGACCAAGTCGAGTGAGGAAGAGAAAGAACAAGAGGAGGATCAAGCACACGAAGAAGAACAAGGCCTAACTCTCATGTGCCTCACCATCATTTTACGGTTAGCTAAAGAGCTTAAGTCATCGGTTGAAGAATGGGACCCACAAATTATTCGCTCTTTGCAGTTCAGAAATGCTCTGCCACGGAAGTGTATAAAAACCTCCTGAATCAAATGAAAAGACAGTGCCAGCAACTGCCTTTCAGGATGTTCTTTACCAAGAAGAAATGAATGCTTTTAAAACTTATTTGAGCATTTTTTTGTAATATCTAAGAGAATATAAAAATATTAAATATGCTGTATAACTTTGTAGGTAATGGTTATAAGAGTGTGGGAGGGTATATAAAAGCTTAATATTAAAATAAATAAATAACCATATGGTTATTTATGGTCGCTACTTCGTGGATTTTCACTTTTCGCGGTGGGTTCTGGAACCTAACTCCTGCAATAAGCGAGGGATCAATGTACACGTTTTGGTTCTCTTTGAGGTTTTTAGTTTACTTTAATGCTCTTGCCTTTATTGGCATTTTTGAAAGAACTTTGATCAAAAGTTACTCACTACATTTCTGTCATTCATTTTTGGGCTTGAAATATAGTAACAAAATATCAGGTTGGTGTAATGGTGCTTGACTCCATTCCTTTACAAAATGAGTTACTTCTTCCTGCATCACACTGTGGTTCATTTCATTAGCTATGATTTGAAAGGGCAGAATCAGTTTGAAAGTTTAATCAATATTTGCCTTTGCATTATAGTTTCAGAATTCTAAATCAACATTCCTCATGCTGCAGGCAAATAATAAAATTTTGCTGCTCATCCTCTGTAGCTGGGGTAGATGTGAGAACAGAGCAACATGGAGAGTTCTGCATTCACAATGCACGCAATATCTCATCATGGCAGTAAAGCAGGACATAGTATGGTAGTTTCACTCAAACTATTTACTTTAGTAAAACCTAATTTTAGTAGGGGGAAAAAAAACAAAGAATTTGTCTGAAGCAATGAAAACATTTTTTTACACTGTTTTTATTAGTTAAATAAAAGAAATGAGACCAATATCTGCATATATTCTGTGGTTGTTTGGAACGCAATGTAAATTTTCATTTCAAACTAATTTTTGTCATGAAACATTTATTTTACCTGTATAATTAATATATGTAGCTTCAAAGGGGTCACTTCTGACTTGACTGGCAGAGGGATACAGTGAGTGTCAGGTTGCTTCCATCCTCAAAATTTCAAAGATAGCAGTTCATAAGAACACAGTCAAGCAGCAGGCATTGGGAACAACAAAGTTACAGACTGGTAGAGGGCAAAACAGCTTCACTGACCAGGACAATCGTCAACTCCTTCAAATCTCACTGAACAACCATAGGGTAGCATCAAGTGACCTACAAAAAGAATGGCAAATGGTAGCAGGGGTAAAGTGTATGTCAAGGATGGTTCAAAATGGACTCCTCTGGGTGAAGCAAAGAAGAGCCAGGATTGGAACATTGAGGACTGGAGTAAGGTCATCTTCTCTGATGAGTCCAATTTGAAATTTTTCCCATTACCTAACAGTTTAAATGGTGACCTCAAGAGGCCTACAAGCCACAGTGTCTCGCACCGCTGTAAAATTTGGTGGAGGACAGGCGATGATCTAGGGTGCTTCTAGGTTGGAATGGAGCAGATTTTTGTTTGTGAAGGACATATGGATCAAACCATGTACAAGGATATCCTGGAAAACTTGCAATGTGAAAGACTGGTGGGGAGCATGCCAAGGTGCATGAAAACTATGATTAAATTTCAGGGCTTTCCCTCCAAATATTGATTTCTGAACTCTTCGTAAGTTCAAATATTGTGTTGTTTAAAATTGAATATGATCTTGATTTCTATATATTGCTCAAGGTTTGAAAACTAACACTGCATCTTTTTTGACCAGTTTGTTTGCAGTTACATGCTCTAATTGACACTGTTTATGTTGAATTTGGGAGAAATGCCTATACAAATATATTTAGATTTATTGATGCATGTTTTTTTTATTTCTGTGTGTGTGTATTGTCTGCAGGCTCTTAGAGTAGAACTCGTGCCATACTTGCTGAAGCTTTTAGAGGGAGAGGGATTAGAGACTGTGGACAACCCCTCAGCAACCAAAGCCCAAATTGTCAAAGCTCTTAAATCCATGACTCGCAGTCTACAGTATGGAGAACAGGTGAGGAACTCAAATACACACACGCACGTACACACACACTTACACTCTAAATTAAACATTATGCACATATTTTATATTATACACATAAATCATTGACATAAGATTATATTGTAAAAAGAGCCATCAGTACAACCAGCAAGCAAAGAAAGAACATTAAGGGGGTCTAGATATGTGGTTACCCCAGTCTTACACATACAATGACGATGTACTAGCATTCTAACTCAGCATTGTGTAGTCATAAATCTGTCCTTCACCATAATCACTACATTAACATTCAGTCATAAACATGCATATTAACATTGCCTAAACAGAAATGTTTGTGATTATGAAGTTTTAAACCAGCTGCAGTAGTCTTAGATTTAATTTGTTGTTGTTGGAGGCTGAAAACTGTCTTTTAAAGCTAGGGTAGGCAATTTATTTGAGAAGCATTTTCCGTCATATTTCTTGAAATTCTCTTTATGTCCTGACAATGAAAAGGAAAAAATCTATCATTATGCCAATCACAGGGCTGTAAAAAGCTCATCCAATAATTTCTTTTGTTCTGAATAAAATTAGTGGATGACCTGGCTGTCTATGTACCTACCTGTGCACACTGTGCTTGTACAATCATTGACCAGAGTCTTCCACAACAGGTGCAGAAATCCATGTGTGCTGCCTCTCATTATTCTGACAAATCCATATGGTAGAAACAAACAAAGAGGAGATGTGGAGTGTGAGAGGGAGAAATATGACATATTGGTTGAAATCATCACTAAAATCGCTGAAAAAATGAATGGATTTTATATTTGCCAGGTAGTCTATATGAAGAGACTTTGTATCTTCGTGCTGAATAGCCAAATAACAAAGAACAAAGCAGAAACTTGCAGTGCGTGCACTTCATCTGAGAGTCGGAGCGAGGGGGAATACATGACATGTTGGTCAAAGTCACTCAAGTCATCAAAATAAATCAGCGCTAGTGGATTTTCTAAAAAATCTTTGTGTCTTCATATTGAACAAGTGAATCCAGTTCGAATGGAAAAACTAAGTCAGGTACAGGCTTAAGTCCATGTAAAACATTTCTTGTGTAAACAGCAGATCTAAATGTTAACCTTAAAATGAAGGGGAAAAAAAACATGGAAAAATGTAGCAACAGTGAAGTTCAGACTTTACTGAGCCTATATGTGAAGGACAGTGCAATCTTGATGGTGCAAATGCAACCAGAAAATGTTGTGAAGTTCTCAGGAGAGCTCCATAATGGGTAAAAGCACCTAATCTGGAAAGTAAGTCGACAGCTGTCTGTACTAAAAATAGTCATGTTTGTTGTTTACATTCATTATGATAATGTTGCATGCTTTCTTACATGTGAATGAGCCATGAGGTAGTTGTATATGACAGTAGTTCGCTATGCTCCTCTCCCCAGTGCTTTCTCTCGTGGACTCCTCCATCAGTAATCAGGCTATATGCATTCATGTGTTTTGGAGGAATAGGTTTGAAGGGGGGGCTGAGGGAATGGGTGGGTTTTATTTTTTTATTTTTTTATTTTTTGGTTAGATCCTTTTTTAAAATCTAGCTTACTTTTACTGGTTTCTTCAAAATTACCTACCCTAGTTTTAAATAACTGGCAAGCTTTTCTTCTTCGTATACTTTGAGGAGATGGCTGTAAGATGGCAGAGGATAGCAGAAGTAGTAGTGTACAACCATTTTATGTTCATTATTCTTGCAATTAATTAGTACTAAAGTCACACTATCAACTTGACCTAATACTAATTAGTTGTAGACACTGAAAGACTTGATACAATATGTAGTGAGACAGTATCTGAGATTGTAGTGTTGTTGCAGGTGAATGAAATCCTGTCTCAATCCACTGTGTGGAGTGCCTTCAAAGATCAAAAACATGATCTCTTCATCTCGGAATCACAGACAGCGGGCTTTCTGTCAGGTATAAAGTCCACATTTGCTTACTGGTTGAAATCACATGACACAAAACACATCCTTGATTTTTCTCTATGTTCTTACCCACTGGAATAATCAAAAATACTAACAAATAATCAGTGTCAAAATCAGTGTTGCCTCTGTAAGTATTGTAACTGTAAGCCCATAGTTTTGTTTTTGACATTTGGGTTTGAGATCATAACATGAATGAGATAATAGATCAGAATTTCAGCTTTCATTACCAGAAATTCAAATACAGGTATGTTAAGCAACATGACCCCTTTTGATTGAAACTGCTAATTTTTAAAGTGATCAAAAATCTTGGAAAATGTGAATGACAGGTGTTTCTTGTTGCAGATGTACCCTGTTAGATTGATTTTTTTTTTTAAACAATTCTGAATGTATATTGTATTATTGATTGTCATGAATAATTCTGAATGTGTACTCTTGATTTGAGCCCTGTATTTTGCTTGTTGTTAAAAGGGATAAACCTAAATTTAGACCAGAGATTTATCTGGCAGAGAAAAACCAGTCATGTTACACCTGAAAATCAGTCAGAGCCTTTGCAAAAAACATTGGGCATAGCCAATACAACAGTTTGGAAATTCCTGGAGAAATAAAGAAACAACTGGTAAGCTAATAACCACACATTGAACAGGTTGACCAAGGAAAAACATCAGCAGTTGATGACATTGTGAGAGCTGTGAAGAAAAATCCAAAAATTGTAACTTGACTAGCATCCTTCATGGGGAAGGGGTGAAGGTATTACAATCTAGAATCAGAATTAGCTTTATTGGCAACATATGTGAACTTGTATCTGCTCTGTTTGTACTTAATAGAATAGATCTCCAGCAAAATAAGACTAAAAAAATATATGTATGAACATGTACAGTTGTGCTCATAAATTTACATACCCTGGCAGATTTTGTAAAATGTGTACCATTCTGTAAGGAAAACATGAGTTATCAGGCAAAACGCATCTCTTTTATTTTAATGGGATTCAAATTAAACCACAAGACATCTCAAAATAACATCAATCATTAAAGAAAACAATTTAGAAAATACTGAGATGGCCCCTGTCCAAAAGATTGCTTACCCTTAGTTCTCAGTATTGTGTATTCCCCCCTTTAGCATCAGTGATGGTTTGTAGTCATTTGTGATAGTTGTGGATGAGGAACTTAATTTTCTCAGATGGTAAAACTGCCCATTCTTCTTGGCAAAAAGCCTCCAGTTCCTGCAAATGCCTGCCCTTTCTTGCATTAACTGTACATTTGAGAGCTCCCCAAAGTGGCTCAATGATATTGAGCTCAGTAGACTGTGATGGCCACTCGAGAACCTTTACTTTTTTCTGCTGTAGCCAATGATGGGTCGTTTTGGCCTTGTGCTTGGGATCATTGTCATGTTGGAAAGTCCAAGTGCATCCCATGCCCAGCTTGGTCAAGCATTCGTGGTGTGAACATGTTCAATGTATTTTTTCATTGAGAGTAAGAAGCCTAAGTGTATAACAGTTGAAACTAGAGAATGTGATTCCAGGGAATTACGAGTGCATGAAAAAGCAAACTGTAGTTGTTTGAAGTGGTTGCTAGGTTAATCATGTTGGTTGCTATGTTGGTTGCGAGGTTGCAACTGTGGAAGTGGTTGCTAGGTTGTTGCTAGGGTACTTGAGGTGGTTCCTAGGCTGTTACTAGGGTAGTTATGGTGGTTGCTACTATCAGAGATAAAGGAGTTAATATAGTGGTTGGTAGTATAATCAGCTTATTTGATATGGAAACTTACATAGATGCCTTATTTCAATGGTTGCTATGTTGCTTGCTAGGTAGGTGGTGCTTTAATGTAGTTGAATAGTTTAAATAATTGAATAGTTTAAATAGTTAGATAGTTGAATAGTTTAATATAAATTAATACAGTTTAATAAAGTTTCATTATTGTAGTGAGGACTTTTATTTTGAAACAGCTGAAGACAAAGGAAACAGTTGAACAGTATGTGTAGTCTTAAGAGAGCCAGATTATATGCTTAAAGCTTGAGAAAATGACAGTTGGCGCAGGTGGCCCGAACAGCTGGCATAAGATTCTAATTGCTTAATGGCGCTTTTGTGATGTCATCGCCCAATGTTAAGTCTATGGGGAAGTTTTTAATCAATATCTCAAAAAATCTAAATGTGACAAAAATGAAAAATACATTCCCAGGTTGTGGCAAAGGAGATCTACGTAACGGCATTTGAATGAAGTTTCTACGTTTAACGGTGTAATCGTTGAAAATGGCAAAATGGTTAGAAGAATAATAAGCAGAATAAAAATAAGAATACTACGAATAACATCACAGTGCATTTTCATGTACTCTAATAAAGAAAAAAATCATCGCAAAACATGAGAATCGACACCATATTCCTCTGCCACCGCAGCTTCAATTAGAAGCTTCACACACACTTCGCAGCACAAACATTCAGCTCCGGTCAAGCACTCGTGATGTGAATGTTCAACGCATTTTTTTTGTTGTGTTTCTCTGTATTTTTGCACTATAAGCCTTCATTATGGATCCCAAGAAAGTGAAAAGTGGAAATGGTAGTTAGAGTAAGAAGCCTAAGGGTATAACAGCTGAAATAAAGAAAGAAATAATTGCGAAACATGAGAACCGCCACGATATCCCTCCGCCACTGTCCACCTATACCAGCAACTGCGTATCCATCGAAAAGGTAACGTGCATTAAAATCATCTGTTTATTTAATTTTGTTTTATTTTTCTATAATTAAGGTTATTTTAATTTTATTCTGTGTTTTATTGCCACACATAAACCCATAATACACTTTTAAAAACATGTTTTGAGAGTTGAAACACATTAATTGCATTTACATTAATTTCAATGGGAAAAATTCAAATGGGTCTCGAACAAATTGTATCATGAACAGGGTCTCGGAATGAATCAAGTTCCTGAGTCGAGGGTCCATTGTACTTTTCATCTCCAAACGTAGCGTCTCTGGTCGTGACCATAAAAGTTAAATTTTGGTCCCATCACTCCAAATTACTTTTTTCCAGAACTTCTGATGCTTGTGTAGGTGCTATTTTGCATATTTCAAGAGGCCTGTTTTGTGACATTGGCACAGTAATGACTTTCTTCTGGCAACTCACCCGTGCAGCCCATTTTTCTTCAAGTGCCTCCTTATTGTGCATCTTGAAACATCCACACCACTTTTCTGTAGAGAAGCCTGGATGTCATGAACAATTATCCTGGCTGTTCTCGCTGAAATTTTTGCTGGTCTTCCTGACCGTGGCTTGATGTCAACAGAATCCCTCAATTTCCACTTCTTTATGTGAGTTTGAACACTACTGATTGGCATTGTCAACTCTTTGGAAATCTTTTTATTATCCCATTACTGTTTTATAAAGTTGAACGACTGGTCTTTTGACAGTCCTTTTGCTTTCCCCATGGCTGAAATATGCAGGTGAATGTCAAGAGAATCTCACAGATTTTTTAGACACAGACACTAATTACAAGCATACAAGTCACCGGTGTGGACAATGACCCTCAGTATCCAATTGACCTGGGTGTGTAAAATTTGTGTGTATATCATCAAGCCAAAAATTCAAGGGTATGGAAACTTTTGATGAAGGCCATTTGGGTGCTTCCACTTGTCATTTCAATTTTATAAAAACCAACACAACTGTGTGATAATAAATGGCTTCGCCCAACCACTAACTGTGAATAAAAGAGAAAATTTTGGGCATGGTCATTCATATTTTCTAAAAAATGGCCAATATTTCACACGTTCTGCAAGGGTATCTACAGTGGGGCAAAAAAGTATTTAGTCAGCCACCAATTGTGCAAGTTCTCCCACTTAAAAAGATGAGAGAGGC
>JAQMCW010000019.1:7185963-7196423 GCA_030068335.1 Chrysichthys cranchii
GAGATTTGTAAATCATTGCATTCCGTTTTTATTTACAATTTGTACTTTGTCCCAACTTTTTTGTAATCGGGGTTGTATGATTTATGTGGGAGCACTGCTGATAACGTGTTGGAACTTATCAGGAGATGATAGTGAAAGTCCAATTAAAGAAGAGAAAGTGACTGAAGAGCCGATCATGAAGAATGTTGACAAGCTAGTCAGTGCACAGACAGTAAAACACAGATTGTGTAATAACCTGAATACAGGACACTGATTTAAACAGACTGACAGAATGCATGCTGAGTGGAAGGACTGTGGCAGTTTTTTTCCTTTTTCCAGTGTGTTCAGATCAGGTTCTGCCTGATACATTTTAAATCACTCACTCACTCATCTTCTGCCGCTTAATCCTGTTCAGGGTCACGGGGGGACGCTGGAGCCAATCCCAGCTGACTTTGGGTGAGAGGTAGGCTACACCCTGGGCGGGTCATCAATCCACCGCAGGGCGACACACAGAGACAGACAACCATTCACGCTCACGTTCAAACCTACGTCCAATTTAGAGTCGCCAATTAGCCTAATCCCCTCTGTGCATGTCTTTGGACTGTGGGAGGAAACCGGAGTACCCGGAGGAAACCCACGCAAACACGGGGAGAACATGTAAACTCCGCACAGAAAGGCACCTGTGCTGAACTTGGGGCTTGAACCCAGGACCTTCTCGCTGTGAGGCGACAGTGCTAACCACTCAATTGTATTCTTCAAATTTGTGTCCTGTCGCAATACCGAGTACCTGACGAAAGCGAGTAACATTGCAATTTTAAAAAATCTCAGGGTTAGAGTGTGAATAAATACTTTTGACTGGTAGTATATATAAAATTTGGTATTTTTAATTGCTGGATATGAAATAATTCATAATAGATAACAGTGGCCATATTTTATGCAATGCAGCATTAATGTTTCCATAATATCTTATATTAATGTGTCTGTATGTGTGTCTTAGTCTGTATTCCGCAGTTCTCCGCTGCTAGCCTGTTTCCTGTTTGGCCTGCCATTCGGTGTCATTAGCCTCATGTGCTATGGCATATGTACAGCTGAGTCAGACGATGACGCAGAGCTGGTAAAACAAGAGGGACAGACAGACGAGGAGGAAGAAGATGCGGAAGATGATGTGAGATGGCAACTGCCTGTACAGCTCCAGGGCCCAGGAAAGTGTGATAAATTAGAAGAAGAGCTTGAAGAAAAGGGTGCAGCAGAGAAAAAGCTTGATTAACACAGGGGATAAAAGGGAGGATGATGACAGAAATGTAGACATTAAACATTTTCCTAGTTTCAGATTTTTGAATCAGTCATGCACTCTTACTGCTGTAGGGATTAAAGTATGTAAGTTTGTTTTTTAGTGATTTCCTTTTTTTAAATTCATATCTGTTTATGAGGGTTATGGATTTATGAGGTCAGGATATGTATAATCAGTTTTTTTTTCTTTAAGTTTCTTAATGGCAAATTGATTCATTTCTGCTAGGTGTGAAGAGTTAAAATAAACTCATATTTGGACTAAGTGACTTAAAATCATAAAAGTTCCCTGCCGTCAGTCATTCTGCTTAGTTGTATATGCTAAAGGGGATCCTGTTTAGCATTTTAGTCCAGTGCTTGTTTATCCATCTATCCACTGTGCAAATTACTCTTTCCTTGGTATACTACTTTGCTATGTTTTGCCCATTCTCTAGCTATCTTCTATAGCTATCTGTACTTGTTCCAGGCTATAACTAAGTATGATATTTGAACACAAAAAGACTCAGGGTTCATGATAATAGAGTTTTCAAATGCAGCATAATTTGCCTGCTAAAAAACACACAAAGTAATAATCTTAAAGTTATGGACATCGGTCAAAATACATTTGCCAGATTTGGTAAGCATGTAATTACCATCAGTGTAATGAACAAACAATGAAGCAAGCGACTGATGTTACATATGAAGTAAAACAAATGAATGGGACCTTTACTTCCAGACTCTGCCGTATTCACCATGCAAGTAAAACATCTTTCAAGCTAGTTTGGAGTCTGGGTATTCTGTTTGGTCTATGATCATTTAGTGATCATTTATAAGGAATAAGACACACTTTCATGCAGATTGTTTTAACACTCATTTTACATCACCATTCAGTTAATAATTCAGTAATTGCACTTTTCTCATATAAATGTTTATGTATAGTTTGGGTAATGGTTAATGCTTAAAGCCTTTTTTCTGATGTAAAATTTAACAAAGATGTCATCACATATTAGAACCCAACCAGTAATCAAGAAAAATGTTTACAATTTGTAAACATTTGTGGATAGGATTTTCACTTGTGTATATATGCTCAATCTTTTCACTGTTGGGTTTATGGCTTAGAAATGAATTCTGTCTGTTCTGAACTCCCAAAGCTTATGCAAATATCAGTGCACTGCATTAAGATAATTTTACGGTATGCACTGAACACACAGGGAATGTGAAATCCAGTTACTTCCTACCAAAGAAACATTTTGTCAAAGTAAATTCTGCATGCATTTATTTCCTTTTTGAAACAATGTTTGAGGTCCACATTTATCATTAATGTAATTTTAGACTGTTCAGAAAAAGAATATTATACTGATTAATATTGAAGAGAGATGGCAGGATAAGCCTATTTTGCCATTCATATGTAATACTTCTCTAAAGTAACTTGATAGTTAAAGGTCCACTATGTAGGCTTCAACTACCTGAATGCCCATACATTATCTCTCCCTTTCCTACAGTGTATTAGAAAGTATGGTGGCCATCAGGTCCCCGTAGCATCCATCTAAGTACTTACATTCACAATCATTTGCTTACTCCATGCTAAAATAATACATATGATTTTCCATTTTCAAATTTGGGTTCTCAAACATGTTAGGCAGCACCAGTAAACACAGATTCCTCTTATTTCTTCTTGTTTGTCTTCCTTTCTTATTTGTCATCATTCCTGTGCTTCCTTCCAGAGCTTCCTCCCATATTCGCACTGCCACTTGTAAAAATACAAAATATGGAAACCACTCTCTAGAGGTTTGTCCATTCTGGGTTTCTGGTGTGGTACAACATTGCAGCTCCATAGAGCTGGACCTTTGCCCTATGTAGATATAAAGGGATCATTCAGAGTTGAGAAAAACAGTGATTCATTATTACAAGCAGTTTACTCTAATTAAAATATACATATGAATACCATAAGTATAGTATGCACTATATACTGCTACTACATTTCTGCTAATAGATACCCTCAAAGTCCTACATAGTGGACCATTAAAAATATGATGGTTAAAACAAATCAGCATTTTGAAGACTGAGGAATGGAAAAGATGATTATAAAGATATTTTATGTGTATATTTTATATATACATATACATTCTATATTTATTCAAACTTTGGTTCAACTAATCAGTAACAATGATGTAACTTGTTAGGTTTTTGTTGGCCTTCAGACCTCACAATCTTAAAATTGTAATGAAACAGGCCCGGACTGTTTCTTGGTGTGCATTAATTGAAATTGGTTATAAATTATTTGCAAAGCCTGTACATTTTCATATTATGTTGCTACCCGAGGTTTAAAAAAAAATTCATCCTTTTCAGAAGTATATCCATGTGAGGGCCACCAATTTTGCTCTTATTTTGCCAATTTATGCCCATGGTAGAATTTGTATAATCTTTATAAAATGCTTATACCATTGCTTTGTGCATTATAACATATACATTTTATAAGTCCCATTTGGCTAGTTCATGAACTGCAGTTAGATTTACTTAAGCTAAACTTTGTCACTATGTTCTACCATTTCTTTTTTTGATTTGTCGTAATGGTGTTAATGGGCTGTGTAAAGAATCAATTGTTAGTTGGTGTGCATATAGTCTCCTGACAGAAGTTAAATAAATGTGAAAATCTCCCCAACCCCTTTTGTCGTTGTTGGTTGGTTGTAACTTTCTCTAGTGTCTTGGCTGATTCTCTATTCTTGCTCATTTCTGTCATAACATTCGAGTGTAATCATTATTTTGATGGGTGTTAAATGCGTGCTTAAATAAAAACTTAAAGTGAGACCCATCAATTTGTCTGTGCATTGCCAGATAACTATCAACATTGAATGAAGTGTTAAAGGTATACATTCTATTCTACTAATACATATAAATACAGATAAAACAAATTTTACTTATCTCTCCCAAAGCCTCACTGTTCAGTTCTTCTAGTTTCTGTCCCAACATTGATGGTATGCTTGTCAACTCATCACGCTTTGTTAGGAACCTTGGAATACTTTTTGACCCCTTTTTTGATTCTCACATTAAATCCCTCATTAAGACTGCTTTCTACCACCTCTGTAACAATGCACGCCTTTGCCACTTCCTATCCCAGTGATGCTCAAACTTTGGTCCACTCCTTCATTATGCCCTGCCTGCATTATTGCAACTCCCTTTCCATGGGCCTTCCCAAGAATTCTTTACTAAGATTACAACATATCCAGAACTCTTGCTGCAAGACTCCTCACCCACACAAAGCGTTCTTCTCACATTTCTCCCATTCTTGCTTAGCTTCACTTCAGTCCAGAATCAATTACAAAGTTCTGCTACCCACCTTCAAAGCCCTCCATAACCTTGCCCCTCCTTACATCTGTGATCTTCTGTTCCCTTAAAATCCATCCCACTCTCTCAGCTCCTCCAGTAAAAATCTTCTTACTGTCTCCTGCCCCAGACTACCTTGGGTGGCAGGTCCTTTAGTGTCATGGCCCCAAGCTCTGAAATTCCCTCCCGCAGCCTCTGCGTGACTGCTCTACCCTTCCTCTGTTTAAATCATGTCTTAAATCATGTCTCATTCCATGAACACTTCTCCACCATCAGCACTTCTTAATGTGCCCTATTGTCTGTTTGCTTGTATGTGATTTTGTTTGTTTCTTTGTTTGCTTTGTGTATTGTGTTTGTTTTTCATTGTAAGTGACCTTGAGTTTGAGAGAGGCACTATATAAATGTAACATTATTATTATTATTATTATTATTATTAGATTTGGTGGTTAAAGGTATGCATTCTATTCAGCACATACCATTCATCTCCCATTACACTAACAAATTTCTGATGCTTATTTTGGAAATAGGTTTGGGGGTTATTATCTTGCTAAAAACATGCTTCTATGGTGAAAACCTGACTTCCATGCTAAGGCAAACAGGTTTTGGCCTAAAATATCCCAATATTTAGCAGAATTCATGATTTCATCAGTCGTCCCAAACAGACCACCTGCCACAACCAGCCCTAATGCATAAAAGAGCCATTAACATATTTTATAGTGGGTATCAGCTCCCTTTGTTTACCATCATGCCAGTGCTGTTCATGCCCAGAAAATTTGCTCTTCTGTGACACCAAGTTGTAGTTCCTGTGACAATTTGTAGTTCAGTTGCTGCATTTTGTGAGATAATTCTTGGATTCTATTGTCCTATCAGCTTGTTATGGCGGTGCATCTTAATAGATGGTTTTGTAACTTGCAATATTGTGGCGAAGGCCACCATAAAAAAAGATTCAGTTGTCGTTTCCTGTGTGCGCACGCGCACACAGAGGAAACGACAACTGAATCTTTAGGAAAATCCCCATGCAACAGCTTAGAAGGCTCTTTGTTTAGCACGCTGGTTGCGTAGGTAGCGTAGCTCTGAAAAGAAAACGTATGCGCACAACTAGAGAGAACAGACTCGCTGACACCCACTACACACATACAATCCACTGGCCGGAACACCACCCCGGAGACCCGCTGTCCCATAAACGGTAAACCCATAAAACACACCCGAGTAAGCCCAAAACAACCCCGAACAACACTGTACAACATAAAGGACTGTTGAAATGATCAGTAACCATAAACACACACATGAACACATATTGCAACACATAAATGCAACCCGTTGCCCCGGAGCATGATAGGAAACCCCGCCCACACCCGAAGCGCCGCTACAATATATCCATTGCAGTAGCTCATTTACGAAGATCAAAACCATCTGTCTCGTTTCCTCATAGTGGTCACTCAATCATCTACTCTAATGAATAATGGGAAGCTGGTCTTTTGCATAAGGCCAGCTGGTATGATTATTTTCTAATGGGTGGCAAGTGAATTGTGGATGATGCGAGTTGCTGAATTTAAAAACTTGTTTGAATAATCTCTCCTGTTGCAGATGGCAATGACTCCACTGACAGTGTATGATGCAGACATGTGCTTTGATTTAAAAAAGGTCCATAATCAAAAGTTTGGTAATACTGAACTCATCACTGAGGCAGCACAAAAAACATTATGTTCCTGTAATGCACATGATTTTCAATCTGACTCAAAACATGAAAGCTTATCTTATTTATAGTTTCTAATTTTAAATTTACAAGATGTATTAACAAGGTACCTGATACACTTATACAAGTTCAAGAAAACTAAAGCAAGCCTTATAATGCACAATTTGCAGCTCAATTTCTGAAAGAAATAACACATCACAAAATAATTATTTGCTGGTGAATCTTAGAATGTATAATGGGAGTCTTGAGGTTTGTGGTGTATGACCCCAAACCACACAGATGGAATAAAATTACATAAGCAGTTAAAATACTTACAAATCAACACAGAAATTCTTAAAGAAAAACAAAAAATGGGTTCAAATATTTCATTTAAACCTCATTAAAAACTGGTGCTTTGAATTAAAGGAGGAGGTTGACATGCACAAACTTAATAATAAAAACAAGCTTGAAGTATTTTGCATGTATGAGTGGACCAAGATACCTCTAAAAATAATCAGTTTCAATGCCAGTCAGCTTGAGGGTCTGGGACGTGTCCATGGTCAGATAGACAAAGGTAGTTTAGAAATGGTGAAGAAAAACTTTTGGGGGGAAAAAAAGTTACATACAGTCACCCACGCTCAGGTTCAAACTCCAGATCTTGGAGATATAAAGCCACAACTCTATCACTGTACCAGCTTGTTTCTATTAAAGTACTGCCTGGTGTATTGTATGCATGCCCAATAACACATTTGAACAAAAACTAAGCCATTGGTTTGGTCTTAAGAAAAAAATATTTATCTTGAGATCACAAGTAAAGCAAAAGAAATAATGCACTGCCTTTCTGGGTTTCTGTTCTCTTTAAGTGACTGACAGAGTTCACACAGGAAAGAACTAAATAACAAATCAAACTAGACTGCATTTCTGCAGAGAAAATGCAAAGTGCGCATGCTCAAATGTTGCCAGCAGGGGAATGAACATTAATGTGGCATCGGACAGGTTGATAATACTGTCTCCAACAAGCAAATAACCTAGTACACAATAACACAACAATAATGTAAAGTCACACACACCACCACATTTGTTTAAAAATAGCTTCAAAATTTATATTTGTTCACAGTTAGCAGAGACAACACAGGTACAAGGAGTGAACGACCAAATAGAACTAAACAAAATACACTTACCCTATAACTAATCTAAACTACAGAAAGACAGACCAGTTAACTCTACTAAATGTCCCTTACAAACATGCAAATAGTGGTGCCCGCCTACTAGCCTAGTGTACACACACAGGGATTGTAGTGTATGTATATGTGCGTACATTCTCTCCATCTCCTCCACTTACCTAGTTCCATATAAAATACATATGGTGTGAGACTCAACATAAACATGCACCAAAGTGTGCAGCATAAATACAGCACAAACACCAAAACACAGAAGCGCCCACAGGAAGGACAAAGCAGTAGTGCTTAGAAGTCATCATCTTGCCTCTCCAGCGCGTTGATAAACCGTAAGCCCTGTCCCAGTCCGACATCTGCTTCACTGGTGTCGCTTCCAATCATCATTCTCCCTTGAATCACGACAGCTCAAGGCATGGAATTGGGCGGAAAAGCACACGAATGACTCCTCAAGATCCTAAAGACAGCCGGATTTTCATGGAATTTCGCGGAAAAACGGGAATACTGAATGAATTTTCCGCAGAGAAAATGCAGTGTGCTTGCTCAATGGTGCTGTGACTACGTTAGGGATAATGGCCACAGAGGTGTCCCGATAAAAGGGAATAATGGACAAGGTGTCCCGATATAGGGGAATAATGGACGAGGCAGGGGCGAAGAACAGCAGACGGAATTCGCAGGTAGTCTTTAAAAATAAATCTGATGCATATTTACACTTAAGGTTGCGAAACACCACTCTATGAAAAACATGTCTGGACTCTTGTGGCATTATTCAGCAAATATTTTCATCTTTTAAGTTCATTCTGTCATGAATCCACCCATACTGGCTGCGCGCATTGCGCGCCTGTTGTCTGGCATCCCGAGGAGCAGTGCGTGCTGGAGAACTCATGCCCCTCAGGTGAACACTTCTGCCATTTCCTCTGTGACGTCACCGTCAAATGTTGCCACCAGCAAGCACACTGATAAACACAACAGCTTGTTGGCCAACCTGCGAGCTGACAGCCTGACTACGTAGACAAGACACAGGATGAGTCTCAAACGCCTTTCTACTAAACAAAGCAGGGTCTTCTCACACCCTAGGTAGTGCACATGTATAGGGAGTAGGGAGCGATTTGAGACTTGAAGCAGGTTTTGAAGGATAAAGAGCGTGTTTATGGTTAAACAACAACACGGAGTGCATTTCGACACTGAGCTGAAAATACATCCAGACTAAAGTGACTTTATAAATCCGAGGAGGAACATTGAAACCTGTGAAGCCCGAAGTGGCCGCTCAGCTCACTTACATGAACCATAATGTCATGAACGCTGCCCAACGGCTCCGTGTTCATGTTTTTGCCTCCTTCTGATGCTGACATTTTAGCCCTTAATGTAACAACATTACAACACAAAATTCAACAAGTTGCATGACTAAAACGAGCCTACACAAATGTTCACTAGACTGCATTTCTGCAGAGAAAATGCAAAGTTAAAGAACTTCTCGAGGCCCTCATCCCCACCCCCGGTTCGTGCAAAATATTCTGACATAAAACCGGTCCGTGGCACAAAAAAGGTTGG
This sequence comes from Chrysichthys cranchii, assembly GCA_030068335.1. Lineage (NCBI taxonomy): Eukaryota > Metazoa > Chordata > Actinopteri > Siluriformes > Claroteidae > Chrysichthys > Chrysichthys cranchii. Next base: position 7,194,934 of record JAQMCW010000019.1, read on the forward strand.
GGACCCCTACCCTAGAGAACAGAGGATTTGACACGGAATTGGGTAGAAAAACACACAATTGACTCTCCTTAAGGTCCTAGAGAAGGCTGGATTTTCGCAGAAAAATGGGAATACTGAACGAACGACAAGGAGTAAGCAAACCATTTGAACAAGCCATCATGCCCGGATTGGCACGGACGTCTCAGAGTTGGAACGGTGTCTCTAGCTCAAAAGCCCCAGGAGGAGTAGGGGGCCGAAAAAACAGATGAACAGAATAATAAAAATATTAAAACTTAAGAACAATAGTGTGCCTGCATAGCAAAAAAACTTGGTAGAACCAAGAAAAATCTCTGCCACTAGAGCTCAGTGTTAGGCCAGTAATCATTGTCATATTGTTGGAATCAATAATAGATGTGTTTCAGTTACAGAGTTACGGTTTCATACACAATATAGAGACTGACTGACAATTCTGAAAGCCATGTTGCTCTACATATGCAGTCATGGGAAAAAGAAAGTACACCCACTTTCAATTCTATGCTTTTATTTATCAGGGCTCCTCACCAACTTCTCAAAATAAACAAATGTTTTTTGTTGTCAAGTAACAAAAAAACAGATATATGGTAAACTAACATTAAGAAGCTACAGCAGAAATATAAGTACACCCTTCCGACTTCCACGGTCATTTAGAATGTAATTAGTAGCTTGGTTTTACTAATGTCACTAACAAGATTAGTTCATGAATTGTGAACCCCACCTCTATACAAGCTGAACTTTTTTTTCACAGTTTGGTATTCTGGAACACTCAAATGTGTGTCTACTTCATGCCAAGATGACCCCAGAGAAGCAAATGTTGTTGTTCCTCATTCTGGGAAGGGTTATAAGCTAATTTCCAAGCAACTGAAAACTCACTATTCTATAGTAGGAAGCACTGTTTACAAATCGAAAGCCTTCTAGGTATTGTACTAATATGTGCCAGTGTACCACTACATATTGAGATCTGCTGTTTTTTTTGTTGTTGTTGTCGACTGATTTTATTTATTTATGTATAAAAGTTGGTTAGGGCCACACGGTTCTTATTTAGGCCCTGATGAATAAAAACATAGAATTTATGGAGGGTGAACTTTGTTTTTCCTATAACTGTACACGCCTCTTTATAAGTACTGGAATTACAAGGCCACCACTTCTTTTTTTCCTTCTATACACTGAAGTCATTTGGGTTTGAGTTTATTAGATGAAAATGAGAAGATGGGTCAGAATGTAGATTTGTTTAGCAACATAAAACATGGCACCTTTGATAGAAAACTACACAATTTTTAGGTTATCAAAACTATTGGAACAGTCTTGCTTTAAGTAAACAATGCTTACGGCAAAAACACAGTATTTATATTCATTAGTGTCACACTAAAAATGTAGTGTCCGTAACCTTTTATGTGTGAAAAAATATTTTTCTTTTTGTTTTACTTAGGAAGACTTAAAATATTATGAAAGACCACATTTCCTTATGTACATAT
>JAQMCW010000019.1:7201433-7219528 GCA_030068335.1 Chrysichthys cranchii
TCATGTATGAGCTTCTTCCGGATCGGGAACAGGACCTTGCGTCGCTCCAGGATTTCCTTGGGAAACTGGTCGTTGACACTGAAATCCATCCCTTTCAGCTCTCTGCCGCGGCTCTTCACCAGCTCCTTGTGTTTGAAGTGCTCGAATTTAGCTCCAATCGGTCTGGGTCTGTGTCCGTCCGGCCGCTTCCCTCCCAGACGGTGGACCCGATGGAAGCTGATGAGCTTGACTGCGTCTTCCGGGAGCTTCAGGTGAGTTTGGATAAACTGTCGTACTGTTGCGTCGGGGTCTTCTTCCGCCTTCTCCGGGATGCCTGAAAAGATTAAATTATCCCTCATGCTGCGGTCTTTTAGGTCAAGGACAGATTCTTTTATCTTTTTATTTTCTTCTGAGAGTCGGGTCATGCCCTCGGTGAGGGATGTCACCGACTCTCTGAGGGCCGTGTTTTCAGCAGCAAGTATTTCCACCTGCTGCTGGCTGAATTCCAAGGACTCATGAAGAGCTTGGAACTCTTTGTGGAGGATTTCCACCAAGGCCAGACGCGTGTTGAAGCTCGATAGCTTCTGGTTTATTGACTCCAAAATCTCCAACATGTTGGTGTTGGCAGAGGCTGCCTCGTGGGAATCCTCCGGCGGTGACTTTTGGAGGGTTGCGTAAGTTTGCTGCTGGCGGGCGTAGAGGCCTTGTCAGGTTTGCCCATAACAAAACACTCAAAACACTTGTCGATATAGAGCAGCAAACTGTCCAGTTCTTCGTGGTTGTCCTCTTGAATGCTGGAATTAGAAAGGGAAATGTTTAGAATTTATCTTAAAGAAATTTAGAGATAAGCTGGTGGAAAAAAGTTAATGAATGAAATGTTTATCGGGTTAAGCTGTCATGTGCGACGCTGCCAGAATTCCGTCGTAGTCTCGCGTGACATCAGAGCATAGCGCCTCCTTACAGCCTGTTTACTCCAAAAGAGTCAGTGCCATGGATTTTTAATGCAATGCCAACTATACTTCTCTGCCCAGGGCGACATCAGCGAACAGCTGAAGATTGCACAACTCGTCAGTCATCTGACCTGGCCCACCATCGTCTGGGCAACTGCGGTCGTGGAGAGAGGCGGGGAGAATGTAGCAACTTATGACCGGTTCATCGCGCTGTTTAAACGGGTATTTGACCACGCGCCCAAAGGAAGGCAGGGAGGAGACCGCCTGCTCACGCTGAAGCAAGGTGAAAGGCAAGTGGTGGAGTATGCGCTGGAGTTCCACATAGCAGCCGCTGAGAGCGGATGGAATGAAGCCCCACTCAAGGTGGTTTTTTGTGCTGGTTTGAACCCCGAAATCCAGAAACAAATGGCGTGTCGGGACGACGAGGTGACGTTAGACTCCCTAATCGACCTTGCCATCTGTCTGGATAATCTACTGAGGAGTCGAAACCGTGCTATCGGACTGAAACAAAGTGTTCGAGAATCAGAGGAGATGCCCATGCAAATCGGGTTTTCTCGGAACAATGCAGCAGAAAGGAGATGGAGGAGACAAGAAGGACTGTGCTTTTACTGTGGTCAAGTGGGACATCTGGTGTCCCAATGCCCCGCACGGCCCAGGAACACAAACTCAGGACATAAGGAAGTCCCAAAAGCACGAGTTCACAACACCTCGGTGAGTCTCCCCTCTTACATTTCAAAGAAGCCCCTCACTACACCATGAACTGAGCTCATTTCTAGTAACCAGAACAACCAGGCAGGCTATCATACTAGGAGCTCCTTGGCTGCACATGCACGACCCCACCATTTCATGGTGAGAAGGGGAAATAATCCGCTGGTCTACTTACTGTCATCAGGAGTGTCTGAAGCCTTCTTCCCTCCAGTCCGCCTCAACCACTATTGAGAGTCCAGACGCCGGTACCAAGGTAAAGATCCCTGATGAGTATAAAGAGTTCCAAGATGTGTTCAGCAAAGCAAGCGCAAGTGGACTACCTCCACATCGCCCCTATGATTGCGCGATTGACTTACTACCAGGAACGATGCTTTTGCGAGGACGTATCTATTCTCTATCCTGTACCAAGCATGAAGCCATGGAAAAGTATGTTCAGGAGGCACTTGAACAAGGTTACATTGAACCATACACCTCCCCCGCATCCGCGGGATTCTTCTTTGTGGAGAAAAAGGATGGAGGACTTCGACCCTGCATCGATTACCAAAACCTAAACAAGATCACAGTTAAGTACCCATATCCATTACCGTTAGTTCCCGCAGCCCTAGAACAATTACAGGAGGCTAAGATCTTCACCAAGTTGGACTTAAGTGCCTATAACCTTGTCCGTATTCGTCAAGGTGATGAGTGGAAAACAGCCTTTTGCACCCCTACTGGCCACTACCAGTATAATGTAATGCTGTATGGACTACCAGGAGCTCCATCAGTTTTCCAATGTTTAATCAATGATGTCATGAGAGAAATGTTGGGGAGATTTGTTATCGCTTACATTGATGATATCCTGATCTACTCAAGAAACTACGAAGAACACGTCGGTCATGTCAAGCAGGTACTAAACCAATTACGTGAGCACCAGTTATTTGTGAAGGGTGACAAGTGTGAATTTCATGTTTCCACAGTGCGTTTCCTAGGATACTACATCAGTCAAAACAGAGTGGAGATGGAAGAAACCAAGGTGAAGGCAGTTCAGGGTTGGAACCAACCTACTACGGTTAAGGAATTGCAACGCTTCCTTGGCTTTGCTAACTTCTATAGGAGACTCATTCGGAACATCATCTTGATCGCAGCTCCACTCGCGTCCTTACTCAAGAAAGGGGCTAAGAAGCTGTCTTGGACCAAGGAGGTGGAGGATGCATCCACTAAGCTCAAGGTAGCTTTCACATCAGCACCGATTTTGAAACATCCTAACCCAGAGCACCTGTTCACAGTAGTTAATGCTTCTGACTCCGGCGTAGGAGCTATATTTTCTCAATGTTTCGGAGAAAAACCTAAAATGCATCCAGTGGCCTTCTTCTCCAAAAAGCTCATGAATACGGAACGCAATTACGATGCGGGTGACCGCGAACTCCTGGCCATCAAATTCGCCCTGGAAGAATGCAGACACTGGCTGGAGGGAGCAAAACATTCATTTGTTATACTCACCGACCATAAAAACCTTGAGTATCTGCAGACAGCGAAACGTCTTAACCCACGCCAAGCGATGTTCTTCACAAGATTTCATTTCACTATCTCGTATCGCTCAGGTTCCAGAAATACCCAGGCCGATGCATTATCACGCATACACGCCCCGGAACAAGGAGAGAAGCCACCATCCACAATCCTTCCCAAAACCTGCTGGGTAAATGCTATAGAATGGGACATTGACAAGGAGATGGCAGAAAGCAGAGAATCACGCCCGACAGTGACCATCCCCAGGAACAAGGTATATGTACCGTCAAACCTGAGAGGAAAGCTGATCACATGGGCACACACCAGTCCTGCTACGGGCCACCCAGGTATCAGTCGAACCTTGGAATTACTACAGGGAAAGTATTGGTGGCCTGACACGAGAGATGCTGTCCAAAGGTACGTGACGTCATGCATGATCTGTGCCAGAGCTCAGGTGCCACGAACGTTCCCAGCAGGTAAACTCATGCCATTACCCATTCCACAGGGCCCATGGTCACACATTGCTATAGATTGTATCACGGATTTACCTGAATCAGAGGGCATGACAACCATCATCAACATTGTGGACAGGCTTTCAATGTCTATACGCCTAATCTCTCTGCCATCTCTACCCACAGCCTTTTCCTTAGCAGAAATTCTCTTCTCTCAAGTATTCAGGTATTACGGGCTGCCTGAGGACATCATGAGCGATCGGGTCCCCAGTTCACTTCACAAGTCTGGGCAGCATTTATGAACAAGCTTGGGGTCACAGTGAGTCTAACGTTGGGGTACCACCCACAGTCTAATGGACAGGTGGAAAGAGCCAACCAAGAAGTTGGAAGATACCTCCATTCTTACTGCACACAAAATCAGACTGAATGGTCCCATTTCCTGCCATGGGTTGAGTATGCACAAAACTCTCTGAAAAAGAATTCCACTAATCTGACACCTTTTCAGTGCATCCTAGGTTATCAACTGCTTCTCTTCCCCTGGAACGCAGCGGTCACAGACACACCTGCCTTGGACGAATGGCTCAGCAAGAGTGAACGAGTCTGGGAGGGAGCGCATCGACAACTGCAGAGGTCGAGAGAGGAACAACAACGGTACGCAGATTGACACAGGAATGAGGCACTGCAGTATGCCGTTGGGGAGTGCTGAGCTGAGCACCCGAGGTTTACGGGGCCTCCGGGGATGCCAAAAACTTTCGAACCGCTACATTGGTCCATTTCCCATCGTCGACAAGATCAACGAGGTGACGTACAAGCTCTGGCTCCCGAGGCATAGCAGACTGTGTCCCACCTTCCACATGTCCCGACTCAAGCCCGTACACCCAGGTCCACTAGCGGAAGGCACGTCAACGGCCAATAACGAGCCCCTGGAGGAACAACGGGATGATGTCTACATCGTAAAGAACGTCCTCCGCTCACGGCAACGATGTGGGCGACTTGAATACCTGGTGGACTGGGAGGGATATGGGCCAGAGGAACAGTGCTGAGTGCCTGCACAGGACATTCTTGACCCTATGCTCCTGCAAGACTTCCACGCCGGACATCCAGGTCAACCAGCTCCACGCCATGAGGGGTCGACCAAGAAGAAGAATAGCTCCCGGAGTGAGCTCCTTGGGGGGGGGCAGGGGGTTCTGTTACGAACTCTGGCAACCCACCTCCACCAGAACACTACACTACCCATGAGCACCTGCGTCCTCACAACATGGCCGTCAATCCCCACAGGTCCAGATCACCTGACTACTAATGAGGCGCAGGTGTAGATCATTACACATGGACTATTTAAGGACTTCCTCAAACAATCACAACTCACGAAGCATTAGACTTGCCTTTGTGTACACGCTATTGCTGAGCCTTTCTGTATTTTGACTGCCATTTCATGTATTACTGTTTTGCTCCTCGTTTCTGAGTTTTGCCTGAGCCCTTTTGGTATTGTTGTGGATTTCTGATTGTGACTTTGGACTGTTTCTGACCCTGCTTTTGCCTTTTGCCTGTTTGTTGATTCTATTAAACTTCCACCTTTTATCTGCAAATGCATCCAGCCTCCCGGTCTCCTTCTGACAAAAGCAAAGTACGGGCTGCCCGCAAAAAACCTGCATGGGCCCCAGTGGTACAAATGTTCCTCTGGGCCCAAATGGGCTGGCCCACATTGGGCCAGGAGGGGTTTTGTCTTCAGGCAATCTGCTAATTGTGGGCTGCCCACAGAGAGCCCCAATGATTGGGCCTGACCTGGGCAAGCCCACACTGGCCCTGTTTGGGTGTGGTGTGGGCTAGCCCTATGTCACGAACACGGTGTGGGTAGGACACATACGCGGTGAGCCGCTGAATAAATATTGATATATTTATTTAGAAAAGAAAATGGCAAACAAGTCCAACTCAGCAAGCACAAGAGGATATCCAAACAACGAGCAGAAGGTCAGGCGATCGGGCAAACAAGCAATACTAGGCAGAGCAAAAACATGAATCGTGAAACAGAGTCCAAGGTCAAAACCGGAAGAACAAAACAAGGCAAACTAGGGGCAGAGATGAGAATCGGGAAACAGGAAATAAAACAGGTCAAACACGATAAACAAACGGGGATCAGAAAAGGCTCGGTAGAAACAGCGTCCGTGAATAGCGTTAATACTTCGCAAAGTGTCACTGTGAACTTGAGTCTTAAATAGGCCTCTTAAACAAGGTACAGCTGGTTCTCATCCCGGCCTGATGACTGAGAGCGCAATGTCTGCGCATGCGCCACTGGCGCTATCGTGCGAAACACTAAGGCGTTCCAGAAACGCATACAGTTCCAGCGGTGCGCTTTCGTGCAGTTCACTCCTGCGTCACGAAAGCGCATACGGCAGGGCGGAATCCTGACACCCTAGCCCACACTGCCCGAAAAAAAACCCGCATGGGCCCCACAAGGGCGTATTTGCTGGGAAATTAAAATAACATTAATTATAGAAAAATAAAACTAAATGATTTTTAATGCACCTTACCTTTGTGGTGGATATGCAGTTGCTGGCATAAGTGGACTGTGGTGGAGGGATATGGTGGCGGGTCTCATGTTTTGTGATTTATTTATTTCTTTATTTCAACTGTGTACGCTTTGGCTTCATACTCTCACTACTATTTCCACTTTCTTGGGACTGATAATGAAGGATTATAGTGCAAAAATGCCGAGAAAGACAACAAAAGGAGACTACTGTACAGCGAATGAACGCACGTCTGACCAAGACTGATTAAAAGGACATGTGTGCATCTTTGTTATGTGCACAGTACACAGTTGCACAATGCGCAGACAGAAAATGGGAAAACATTAGGGCGTACTAAGGGGAAAATGGCCGGGGCTGTATTTGTTCGGCATCCGATTATATGGTCGTGACCAGATGCAAAATCTTGGCAAATTTTTTGGTCGGGAACTGATTTGTTTGTGTTCGGAGGCATTCGTGACCAGAGGTTCCACTATATCTGAATATATATGCTGCAAGCTAAGGTAAGTTATTTTATATTTATTTTTTATATTTCTAGATTTTTTTTATTTACTTTGTTTTTAAATTGACAAACTTTGCTTAACCCCAGCCTTTGTGAAGAAAGATATGTATTATCGGGTGGTGTTATAACTGATAGGTACTTATAGGATATAATTAATCAGTACCATATGATAGCCAATTTTTCGCAGATCTTTTTTTTTTTTTTTTTTACATCTTATTGAACTTATCCTTTCATTTAGTTATTTGCATCATGATGCTAAATCATTTTTACCAGTGAGGAATAAAATTATAAATTTTAATTTTTGTTTGTTAATGAGAAATCATTATTATATTCAGTGAAAAGGTAATATGCCATTTTAATACAACCTGAACTGATTTCTTTTAATTTTTTCATATTGTGCATGATGTAATTAATCTCATCATCAATTCAACTTAATCTTTTGTCCAGTGCCTTTTTTCTCAGTGACCCATTACTCAATCAATAGAAAATTGTCTTAACACTTTGAAGAATATGTAAGAAAAATAGGCTCAAAATGGTAGTTTAAATGTGTATATGGTGTTCCTCATTTACTCTCTGTTTTAGATGCACATATCAATTTGTGATTCCACTTCACAGCCAGCACATATCAAGAATGCAATGCATGTTGCAGAGGACTGTTTCACTTTCCCCTTTGCATCACTTTGAGCCTCACTGTCAAGCCAAAGTTTGAGGCACATATGAATTAACACATTAAAAATGCTTTGCCTTTTATGTTGCCAATAACTCTACCTGCCAGTTCATATTTAGCAATGTAAGGGATATTGGCACTTAAATAAACTCTTTTTAAATTTTCTTTTTAAATGTGCAGTCTCTTTCTTGCACTGGGAGTTACAAATCAAATTGCACAATTCAGTGCATTAAAGCAAAAAAACAATATTGAAATAAGGCTTGTTCTTCTTTAAGATCTTTTTTCCCTGTTTACTGCACTGCTTGATGGCTCTTTTTTGTGTCTGTCTATATTCTCATCACTACCTTTATGCTTTTGTTTTATTATAGGCCATAGTATGATAGTTATTTTATTTACAACTTTTTTACATGTACACACTATGATTGTATGATTAAATTGGTTGCATTATATAAAATTGCATTGAATATAATATAGATTTTTATTTTTCTCTCTCTTACAGACAAAATTATATTTTGGTGCAGGCTACCATGCAAGTCAGAGGGACATTTTCACCGTCCTTCTACAATAAATCAACAGTGACAATTTATATTCATGTAGAAAATATACAAAGGACAAATATATGATAAGCTACCTGAGAAATAGAAGATAAAGGAAAAAACAGCTAATAGTGATCATCTGCTTACAGTGATGAGATTTACCTGGACAGACATGACTATACGCAGTTTCCACTGCATTTACTGAAAACACCTGACTCTAATTTCACCTTCAATTTACCTGCTAATCCTAGAGTTTCACATACTGACAGATATGTAATATTGGATAATTTTCACCAATTAATAAATGACCAAGTGAATTTTTTTGTCTCATTTATTTAACTTGGTTCTCTTTATCTACTTTGAGGACTTGTGAAAATGTGATGATGCTTCAGGTCATATTTAAGCAGAAATGTAGACAATTCTAAAGGGTTCACAAACTTCCAAGCACCACTGTACAATCTAGCTGTCAGGCTTGCAGGGTTTGGAAGGACATATGAGCAGGCAGCAGTCAGTCGTAAATTCCATAATATGGTTAATTGAAAACAACATATAAACAAGACACAACTGAAACTTAACAACTTGAAACAAACAAATATGACATAAACTGGCCTGGCCAGTAACCAAACTGTGGAATTATCGTTTATGTCCTTCTTGGGAATTAGTCCAAAAGCACAACAAAAGGGAGCAAGCGATTCTCCATAACCGTCATATATAAAGTTCAGTTCAGTTCTGTACATTCCAATCACCTGCACCACAAAGAGTGCAAGTAGTCTTTAAATAGTCCAGTGTTAGGGAGTTGTGATTAGCTGCATCTCGCTTCAGCTGGGACGGATATGGCTGGTCACGTGACTGTGCAGTGTACTATCCAGAAGAATCCCCTATAGCGCAGGATACCAGAGATTCCCTGGAGTATGCAGCTCACAGCAAATGAGAGCGCTTGCTGTGCACACATGGTGAGGACTGGTTCCATGACAGAACCCCCCCCCCCCAAGGCATTACTCCCATTGTGCCTTTCATTACATCTCAGATCTGGGGGTCCTGGGCCTGTTAGTTCGGTTATGGCACCCGACACTGGTTCACGGGATTTTGATTTGGCACTGAGGAGACTCAGGCATGGACTCAGGTATGGACATGAAATTGGGCATGGGCTGTGGTGTGGGATATAGCACAAGCATGGACATCGGTACAAGGACATGCAATAGGATAGGAATAGGGACCATAACCGGGAAAGGAACAGACTCACTCTCTGTGCCGAGAACAGGCCCTCGCTCTATGATCATGATGGGAAGAGGCTTCCTCTCTGTGATGGTAACAGGCTCGCTCTCCATGACTGTGACAGATGTAGAAACTATATCAGTCTCTGTGAATGTAGTGGGCTCTGCAAACCTAGCAGGCTCTGTGTATGCATCGGGCGTTTGAAAGTATAGTAATCTCTGTGGCTAAATCAGACTCTGTGGCTGGCTCTGTGAATGTAGTTGGCTCTGCAGTAGGCACTGTGAAAGTGGCAGGCTCTGTGGTACATTCTGTGAGTGGGGCTGGCTGTGTGGCAGGCCCTGTGAATGTGACAGGCTTTATGGTAGGCTCTGTGAAATTAACTAGCTTCAAAACAGTATCAGTCTCTGTGAATATGACGGGCTCTGAGAACGTAGCCATCTCCATGATCGAAGCACGCATTGGAACTGTAGTAGTCTCTGTGACAAAAACAAGCTCTGTGGAGACAGGCGGTGGCTCTGTGACTGACAATGGCGGCTTTGTAACTGGTGAAGGCAGCAGCTTTGTGGCTGATGCTGATGGCTCTGTGGCTGATGCTGATGGCTCTGTGAAGGCAGATGGCTCTGTGGGCAAAGCTGATGGCCTTGTGAAGGTAGACAGGTCTGTGCCTGACCCCTCTGTGGACGATGCAGATGGCTCTGTGGCTAGGGCAGATGGCTCTGTGATAGGCACAGGCTTGGCTGCTTGCACAGGCTGAGCAGACTCAGGAGCATGAGTTGGCTGGAGAGTTTGGATTGTTATGGCAGGGTTGAGAACATGAGGAGGCTAGGCAAGCTGAAGAGCGTGAGCAAGCTGAAGAGCGTGAGCAGGCTTGGCAGGCTGGAGAGCGTGAATAGTCTTGGCAGGAGCTTTCATGCTCTGGAGCTGTCATCTGCTTTTCAGCCACCGGATGTAGCTCTGGAGTGGGTGCCTCCCTTTCGGCCCCTGGAGGAAACTCTGGAGCAGTTTCAGCCTTACCAAAGGTCTTGTGAGACCATATCAATCTCTCCCCAAAATCACTAGAATGCTGTAGACAGGGATGCTGAATGGTGATAAGGTGCTCAGCAAACTGAAGCACTGATCCTATGAGCCAGCATATTATGCATATCACCTATACAGGGTCTGAAGGGCTGGGATCCAGGCTGTCCCAGAAGTGACCGCATCAGAGCAGGAACTCACAAGGGTTCCCCTTGACTCCATCATAGGGATCTGGTGGATCATAGTGCCATCTCTGAGCATATGTAGATGCCATTATCTCAAAGATCCCCTCCTGACTCCTGGTTAATCCTGCTGCATTCTGGTTTAGGCAGGTCATTCTGCAGGCTTGCAGGGAGCACACATGCGCAGGAAGGAGTCATCAGTAACTTCCATAATACAGTTTATTAAAAACAAAATACAAACAAAGCAAAACTGAAACTTAAGAACAACTGGAAGCAAACAAACAAACGTGACATAAACTGGCCACCAACCAAACCATGGAATTATCATTTATGCCTATTTAAGCATATGGGAATTAGTCTGAAAGCACAACAAAAGGGACCAAGTGATTAGTGTAGCCACGTGGCATGACCCACACTGCAAAGAGTGCAAGCAGTTTTTAAATGTTTTAAAGGTTAGCGAGTTGCAATTAGCTGGAACTTGCTTCAGCTGGGTCGGATACGGCTGGTCACATGACTGCACTGGCTTCCTGGGGAATGTAGTATCCAGAAGAAGCCCCCGTAGTGCATAATATCGGAGATTCCCTAGAGCATGCAGCAAACAGAAGGACTGGATTCGTGACACTAGTAGTAAAAAATAAAAGATAACAATCTAAATATAACAGCATTATTGTTTCTATTTGTTGTATGTGTTAAACATAAAGGTCTGTAATGGCTAATAACAGTAATATCTTAATATTCTGACAATGCACGAGCACATGTACAAATATCATAAACGTGATAACCTATCAGGTTATCTTTTTTTACATGCCAGTAAACTTGCTAGTCTTTAAAAAAGTAATCATAGTTATGGGGGTGTTGACATCTAAGTATGGTTATGGTAGAGTTTACACTCAAACATTTCCTGAGATCCTTGTGGAACCCTTGTAATTAATTGTCATGATAACCTACATATCCTTACAGTTACTGTAATGCATCAAGTATTGAGAAATCTGAGCAAATGTATAAAATTCATGTTTTCATCAATATTACTAAAGAGGCAGGTAGTTTCATTTCACAAATGAATGAAATAAGGTGGAACCATTTAAACTTGTAAATTAACTTGTCCAGTTTAAACCATTAACCACTGTTAATTATTAAGAACAACTTATGTTTTTTCAGCTACATCCACAATAACAATAAGAACACAATTAATTTTAAGTGTCAAATTATACATCATTTGCTCTTTATTAATCCATACACAATATTTCATATTTTCAACCATATTTCTTTTTTAAACAGTTTACTTCATGTTTAATACATAGCAATACAGAATACTAAACAAATCATTGTTTTGATTATGGAGGTCATGTGTGTTCACCAACTGTGAAACCAGACCCTTAAAATAAGGTGGATGTGATCCAAAGTCAAAAGCCCTAAGGATATGTTGTAGAGCTGGCAAAACCACACCAGTGGTGCCCATCCAGGTAGAGAAGGGGGAGATGCCTGTCCATCTTAGGAGCAATCAATTGGTGAATCTGAGGGGTCACAGCGAAAGTCATATGAGCCTGTCAGTCTTAATTCAAAAAGTGAGACAATAAGAAGTTATGGCTCGATAATTAAAAAAAGTTAATGAAATGAAGTTCATTAAAAGTAAGTCCTACTGAAACTTTTCCAGCTGCTCCCCCATGGATTTTTAAAGAATTACCTATTGACTTGGGTCTATTAGAAGAGAAGAGGAAAAATTTCATGGATAGATATAGGGTGAGGAGCTGTATGATGGAAAAATACAGAGAAGATATATCTCTGTATGCATATGCATGTAAAAGGACTGACAAGACGATGGGATTTGCTTATGTATTTCCAAAGGTACAACTAGAGAATGTAATTCCAGCCAATTACGAGTGCATGAAAAAGCAAACTGTAGTTGTTTGAAGTGGACATTGTGCCAAATAGATGCATTATGTTATTGGTAGCTAGGTTGTTAGCAGGATACTTATGGTAGTGGCTATGGTAACTGGAGTAGTGATTATGATAGATGCTAGCTTAGTTGCTAGGGTACTTGAGGCTGTTGCTAGGGTTGGTATGGTGGTTGCTATGCTGGTTGCTAGGTTAATCCTGTTGGTTGCTATGTTGGTTGCTAGGTTGCAACTGTGGAAGTGGTTGCTAGGTTGTTTCTATGGTACTTGAGGTGGTTGCTAATTTGATGCTAGGGTGTCCATGGTTGCTACTATCAGAGATAAAGGAGTTAATATAGTGGTTCGTAGTATAATCAGCTCATTTGATATGGAAATGGGCGTAGATGCTTTATTTCAATGGTTTCTATGTTGGTTGCTTGGTAGGTGTTACTTTAACGTAGTTGAATAGTTTAAGTAGTTAAATAGATGAATAGTTTCACATAGTTTAATAGTTTAAATAGTTAGAAAGTTGAATAGTTTAATATAAATTAATACAGTTTAATAAAGTTTCATTATTGTAGTGAGGACTTTTATTTTGAAACAGCCGAAGACAAAGGAAACAGTTGAACAGGATGTGTAGTCTTAAGAGAGCCAGATTGTATGCATAAAGCTTGAGAAAATGACAGTTGGTGCAGGTGGCCTGAACAGCTGGCACAAGATTCTAATTGCTTAATGGCCCTATTGTGATGTCATCGCCCAATGTTAAGTCTATGGGGAAGTTTTTAATTAATATCTCAAAAAATATAAATGTTACAACAATGAAAAATACATTGCCAGATTGGGGCAAAGGAGATCTATGTAACGGTGTTTGAATGAAGTTTCTATGTTTAATGGTTTAAGCTGCATTAATCGTTGAAAAGGGCAAAATGGTTAGAAGAATAATAAGCGGAATAAAAAAATAAAAATACTACAGATAACAATAGAGTGCATTTTCATGCACTCTAATAAGAATACTTAGAATAACAATAGAGTGCATTTTCATGCACTATGTACATTTTCATGCACTCTAATAAGAATACTTTGAATAACAATAGAGTGCATTTTCATGCACTCTAATTAATAAAAGAATTAATGAGGACTTAGCTGTGTACACAGCAGAATTAGTTGCAGTATTGTTCACTCTGCTATAGGCAATAGGCCAAATGAGACTGTAATTGTGTCTGACTGCAGTTCAGTGTTCATCAGCCTTAAAACCTATCAGTCAGAATCCAGATAAGATATTTTATTTGAAATCATACAGGATGTAAACAATCTGCTAAATTCAGGAACAGATATAACTTTTGTATGGGTGCCAGCCCATACAGGAGTTGTAGGGAATGAGCTGGCAGATAAATGTGGCAAACAAGTAACAGGAAAAACTAACATAGACGTTGATGTTAAATATAGTAAATCAGTCATTAAAAGTATGGCAGAAACCATCGTTAAAGAGAAATGGCAAAAATTAAGGGGCAGTGTACAGACTGAAAGACAGCTTTACAATATCCAAAATAAAATGGGAAAGAGTACAAACAGAAATAGAAGTAAGCAGGAGGAAGATGCACTTTCAAGAATGCGATATGGGCATACAAGCTTAAATAGTACTCTGTTTGTAATGCAGAAGCATGTTGATGGCAACTGTGAATACTGTGATAGTCAAGAGTCCATAGAATGTTATTCTACGCTGTCCTAAATATCATGAAGACAAAGACTTCACAACTGGAAGACAATAAGATAAGGTTAAATCTATAGGCCATATTACAAAGAGGATCAAGTGAATTTTGCTTTAAAAATGTATTCAGTTTTTGAAGAAGACAGGACTAATCAAACAAATCTAGTACAGCACAGTACTGTACCATAGTTTTTCTTTCTTTTTCTGGGGAGGGTAGAACCTTGTACCACACTCCAGTCCAGGTAGTGGCGATAATGCTCCATCAAAGTTGGTTGCTAACCGCCATAAAACCCGAAGAAGCGGACGAAGCCCCCTTCTCCACCAATGCTTTCTACTACTTGTCATGCTTGAGCGTTCCCTGCTGTCTGTGTAGCAGTAGTGTACAGTGACGCTGTTTTGTTGCCAGGAGCAACTTTAAGAGATTGAGCGAAAGGGAAGCGTAGTTAATTCGGGTTCACAAAAAAAACCCCGGACGAAAACAATTAATTAGAGTTCACGGTGGAGTGTCTTATTGTCCCTGGTGTTGTTACACTAGTTTACACTCTGACGTCTGCATTTTCTTTGAAGTTGATTTTTTTTTATCTTGCTGCCATGGTAAGTAGCTAGCTTAAACACCCGGTAGGCTAGTGAGCTGTCTTAATTATTTTACTGAGCTCCTAATTATCGATGCTTGATAGTTAGCTAGCAGTTACGGGTGATGTAACCGACAGCATCATTAAGCAAATGAACAAATTACATTTGTGGCTTGTAAACAGTCTAAGGACTAAAACGGATGCTATCCCACATAATATAGTTTATTGGTTAACTAAAGAACAGTATACGTGATAGTTTGCTGGAGTAGCTACAGTGACGTACTAGGTGGTTATTCTCCTGCACACTGTCCAACTAGCTAGCTCGCCGTTACCACTATGTTTGCAAGTAGGCCGCTAATAGCATTCAATGAAGACGCCGTTATTTAATCGCTTTAGTATTTATTAAGTCGTCGTATCTGGGCTGTCTCATGTTGATTTGTACAGTAACCATACGTGAACGAAATTTAACCCGACTTTGTAGTATATGGAAATGGTCGTGATTTCAGAAAGTTTCATCCACGAAGAGCTAATGCTGTAATGCCTGACTGCACACTTTACTATGTTTTTTATATGGTTAAATTGAGTTAAATAGTTTTTCGGTTCTTCAGTCTACACACAATAATCCATAACGACAAAGGGAAAACACCCCAACAAAAGACTGCCAACAATCTTGATGGCTGGTCTATCTGATAAATGGTTAGTTTGCGTGTATAGAAGTTAAGCATGCTTTAATAAGCTGTGTGCTGATTGTGTTCGAGGTAGGTGTATTTTTCATTGTTATAAACAAATATTTCTGTTGTCCAAAACTGCAGGCTGATTTTGGGTTCAGTGAACATCACCAAAATGAGGTCATAAACTATATGCGATTTGCTCGCTCTAAGAGGCTCCTGCGACTCAAGACCATTGACTCATGCTTTCAGGAACTCAAAGACAGCAGGTGACAGACCACATTTCACTTCATAGGCCATGTTTATAATTTGCATTGTAGTACCTTATACCTTAGCTCACTTAGCTACTTAACTTGGCCTTTCTCTCAGTTTAATTTTTTTTTATCCCATTCATCAGTGGAGCCCTGGAAGGGACATGGAGGAAAAAAAAAAAGATGTAGTTTAGGTCAGTGTACATGTAGGTTAGTTCAGCAAACTTGTAATGAGTGTGCTAAATTTTCTCTT
Organism: Chrysichthys cranchii; assembly: GCA_030068335.1. Classification (NCBI taxonomy): domain Eukaryota; kingdom Metazoa; phylum Chordata; class Actinopteri; order Siluriformes; family Claroteidae; genus Chrysichthys; species Chrysichthys cranchii. Next base: position 7,216,972 of record JAQMCW010000019.1, read on the forward strand.
CAGATTTACTTTTGTGCAAAATGTGCGTACTGCCAAGTGCCGATTTAATTAATAATAAAAAAAATCATTTTTTATTTCTGGCTATCCATCACTTCATTATGTATATACCACTTATCTGTAAAGATCACAGGGAAAGCTGGAGCCAATCCCAGCTGATTTCGGGTGAATGGCAGGTCGCCATTTCCAGGGCTATCACGGAGACAAACAACCACTCACATTCACATCTATGGCCACTTTAGAATAGTCAGTTGACCTAAGCTGCATATCTTTGGACAGGTTTTTAGAAGCTGGAGCACTTGGAGGAAACCCATGCAGGTATGTGGGGGGGCAAACTGCAAACAGAAAGGCCCCAATCTCAAAGTAAAATTCTGTGAACCTCTCCCAAGGATGTGGACACTCGCAGAGATTTTAATCTTTGGGTGAAAACACAGAAGTGGGGTCTTGGTATGACAACCTGAGACTGTTTTTATAAAATGTAGCCTAATAAGCATAAAAATTTCTCTGCCTTCTCATGCCATATGGCACATAGGGTGTCAAGCAGCCCCCATAGGGCTCAGCTGACATTTCTGTAGTGAAGCGCATTCTACAGTGTGAGGTCGCTAGCCCCATGCCCAACCCTCCCCTAATTCAGGTTCTCTTAAGCTCACACAATTTAGGGTAGCCAATCCACCTAATATGCATGTCTTTGGACTGTGGGAGGAAATCGGAGTACCCAGAGGAAACCCCCCCCCCCCCCCCCCCCATAGAACATGCAAACTCCACACAGAAAGTGCCGTGCCAAACCCAGGACCTTCTCGCTGTGAGGTGACAGTGCTAACCACTTAGCCACTGTGCCACCCCTCCTGCCATGTGCTCAAGGCTAAAAAAAAAAAAAAATCTGCTAGAATACCACTAGTATGAATGTTGTAAACGTTAGGTGAATGTTTGATGACGTCTGAGAACTGATACTTTGGCTCACAGTGATGGATGTAAGCAAAGTTAAAGCTAGTTACCTGTTACGTTTTTGTTAGTGGAAAAACTGTTAAGATTGCTATCTCCCCCTTTTAGAACATCTTTGAACTCTTCATTGTTTCATGTTGCCGGCCTTACCTGGAAGTACATTGACCTAAATGAAAAACTGTTTCTCGTGTAACTTTTTTTGCCTAAAGATTTTTATGTTGAAGTTGGCCTAAAACATAAAGATATAAAATCAGTGCTTGTCTATAGTCTGCAGAGAATAATTTACGCAATCTTCACAATTTTGTTGATGCCTGGAAGTAAATTGACCTAAATGAAAAACCTTGAGAGATCTTGCAAAAGTTTTGCAAAAAAAAAAATGCATCTGTTCCCCCCTACATTTTGCCCTCTCGCACACCGTGTGTCTCATCCTCTCTCTTTCGTTCCTTCAAATGAGCTCAAACATCAATAATGTCTAATAAACTGTCTCTCCTCTTCACTCTAGACTGGTTGAGGAGACATTTACAGTGGATGAGGTGTCAGATATGCTGGATGGGCTGCAGGTGGTGGTGCGTGGAGAGGTAGAGATGGAGCTCATCAACACTGCCCATACCAATGTCCTGCTCCTGCGCCAGCTCTTCTCCCAGGCTGAGAAGTTCTATTTGAAACTGCAGACTGATATCTCAGAGCTGGAGAGCAGGTAGGTAACGGACCTTTTTTCAAAAATAGGAAATTCTGACTCTGAATTTGCTGGCACTGTTAGAAACCCTAAATATTGTGCATCATGATGTCTTCAAGGATCATGATATAATGTTTTAGGATTAAAAAAAGATTTATTGCAATAATAATAATAATAATAATAATAATAATAATAATTCCGTGTGTATACAGCAATACCGTTTTTTAATATGTAAAAGATCTATCTAAAAACGTATTATTGATAAAAGTACATTAAATTACCAATGTTCAATCACAGCGGAAAAAAAAAAAAGGATGTCTTATTATTTTATCTGAGAGCTTGAAATTGAAATCGACTAATCATTTCAATTTAGACTTTAAAAGCTTGGGGTCTCATGTACAAAGCCTTGTGCAGAAATCATACTGAAACATAGAATACACAGGAAGATGGAAAGCTGAGTATGCACTACTAAATTCAGATGTATGAAACAACATATATGCAGGATTATGTGCACATTTTCTTACTATATTCAAATTAACATGAAGTGCACTCCACACTTTCTATTCCCTCATTTATAGACCAATTTTAAAATGTTCATGAATGCTAAACCTCACTTCATAATCAGGAGAAATAACAAAGGAAGTGGCAAGTTGAAGAAAAAAAAAAAGAACTTTTAGAGAGTTGTTGTTGGAAGTTCTACTTTGAGTGGTAGAGGCCAGAAAAAATTTATTTGGCACTCTGTCTATTGGCGTTAATAATGAAGGAAAAAATAGTGAGAGAATATGGTGGTGGCTGTTAAATCTTTGTGAAACGTGCTATTTAAATATATTATTTATATTATTTATAATATTTATTATATTTATACAATATATATACTCAGCAAAAAAAGAAACGTCCCTTTTTCAGGACTGTGTATTTCAACAATAATGTTGTAAAAATCCA
>JAQMCW010000019.1:7225797-7237442 GCA_030068335.1 Chrysichthys cranchii
TTCCTCCCACAGTCCAAAGACATGCACAGTGGGGATTAGGCTAATTGGTGACTCTAAATTGCCCGTAGGTGTGAATATGAATGTGAATGGTTGACTGTCTCTGTGTGTCGCCCTGCGGTGGATTGGCGACCCACCCAGGGTGTGTCTCGCCTGATGTCAGCTGGGATTGGTGCCAGCTTCCCCCCACGACCCTGTACAGGATTAAGCGGCAGAAGATGAATGAATGAAGATGAAGATCTCGTCTATCCCAGGATGTTAAGAATAATTGTCTGTCAAATCATAGACATTTGAATCTTCAGAGTTGTGCTCATACAATATTTATCTAAGGGACACAGTACACATGAAAGATCAGTCTTTGTGCTGTCTGCATCCTTATAGACTGAACAAAATTTGAATCAGTTCTTGTCAGCCCTTGTCTGTTACTGGTAGATTTACTCTTTGCGGGAATCAGTGATTTCCATTACAAAAAAATAAGGTTCATGAAAATCTTCAATAATTGGCATAATAAAATCCATATTAATCAATTCAATTCAATTTTATTTGTATAGCGCTTTTAACCAGAGACATTGTCGCAAAGCAGCTTTACAATACATAATGTCCAATTAAAGAATTATTAATATCCGTATGTGCATATTTATATATACAGTATATATATATATCCCCACAGCTCCTGGATGCACACTGAGGCAGTCCGCATGGGCCACTCCCATCAGCAGCGAGATGACAACTGCAAACCAGGAGCAGGATGACACTCCAAAACCTGGGGCAGGACGACACTCAGTGATCTCTCAGGAACAGCATATGCAGCTCAGCAGAGAGAGAGAGAGAGAGAGAGAGAGAGGGGTTAGGTATAAGCATTGCCACATGATGATTGGAGGTAATGTATATAGAGTGCTGAGCACAGGCAAAAAGCTCCGGCAAGACTATCTATGACAGCATAACTAAAAGGAAGAACCAGAAGGTAACACAGACATGAGGCAGCCCTGATACATGAAAGCACCAACCCACTCCCCCGCCAACAAACCTGAGTGAACATGTAAGAGTGGGGAGTGACAACATCCAAACATCCCAGTTTACCAAAACACTATGTGCCTGAGAACCCTCCAGATCTGCAACTTTAGCTAATAATGCTATTAACAAAAAGCTTGACTAAACATTTTCAGCCTAGATTTAAACATTGAGATTGTGTCTGAGCCCCGAACACTAACTGGAAGGTTATTCCTTAACTGTGGGGCTTTATAAGAGAAAGATCTTCCCCCTGCTGTAGCCTTCAGTATTCGAGGTACTAACAAATTTCCTGCACCTTTGGATCTAAGTAGGCGTGACGGATCATAAAAGATCAGGAGATTGCTCAGGTACTGCGGTGCGAGACCATAATCTCATAAACCTGTAATCAGAAAACTTCCTTCTAGCTGAATGAGGTCCTAGTACAAGTACTTCAGTCTAATCAGAATTAAGTAACAGGAAATTAGTAAGCATCCATTCTCGAATGTCCTTCACACAGTCTATGAATGTCCTTCACATACTATTGAGCTGGTGTCTCTCATCTGGTTTTGCTGAAACAGAAAGTTGTGTGTCATCAGCATAGCAGTGAAAGCTACTACCATGCTTATGAATAATGTTACCCAATGGGAACATATATAAGGAACAAAGCAGGGGGCCTAGCACAGAACCTTGAGGAACACCAAAGTGTACCTTACTATATGAAGAGGAATCACCATTTACATCAACAAACTGATAACGGTCAGTCAAATAAGATCTAAACCAGGAGAGGGCTGTTCCCTTGACTCCAACAGCCTTTTCTAATCTATCAAGGAGTATATCATGATCAATGTGTTGAACACAAGCAGGGAGACACAACCCTGATCAGATGCCAGTAAAAGGTCATTTATCACTTTAACCAGCACTGTCTCTGTGCTGTGGTGAGGTCTAAACCCTGACCGATACATTTCATGAATGTTATTCCTGTGTAGGTATGAGCTTAACTGCTGTGCTACAGACTTTTCTAAAATTTTAGAAATAAAGGGGAGATTGCAATTAGAGATTCAAATTAATTCTGTTTCAAAAAGGTTTTATTATTTCAGGTATTATCTGTTTAAAGAAAAGGCCTAATGATTCTGAGAAGGAAATCATTGAAATTAATTCAGTCTCTTGAAGGGGGTAAAGCATTCTAGTTGCTTATCCTGTATATTTATATTGTTATCAACTGAGTCCATGGCCAAATTGTTAGGTTTTAGATTCATAGCCTGAATTTTTTGTCTGTTTGCAATTTTGTTATTGAAAAAATTCATAAAGTCACTGCTACTGAACTCTGATGGGGTTTCTATAGGGGACTTTTTCCTAGTTATTTTTGCTACAGTAGAAAATAGGAACCTAGGATTATTTTTGTTACCTTCTATGAGGGTGGACAGGTACAGAGATTGAGCAGCACTAAGAGCTTTCCTATAGGGCAGGAGGCTCTCCTTCCATGCTAATTTGTATACTATCAGTTTAGTTTAATGCCACTTTCACTCTAATTTTTGAGAGGTTTGTTTTAGAATGTGTGTATCATTATACCACGGTGCTAATTTTTTTCCCCTAAATATTTTTCTTTTTTTCCCACAGTATCTAGAGTACAGCGAAGTGTTGACTCCAAACATTTGGTTGCCTGATCAGGTTCTGCAGGGTCTGACGGGGATCCAATCAGTGTTGATAGGTTCAGCAGATTATCGATGAAATTCTGTGCAGTATCTGATGTAAATATTCCTTTGTCCCGATAACATAGCAAAGTGCATATATTGTAACTGAAACATAATTTAAAACAGATGAGATATTGATCCGATATAGCTTCTGACTGTGGCAGGGTGACTATATTTTCTATGCTTAATCTGAAAGTTAGTATTAGATCAAGTGTGTGACCTCCAGTATGAGTGGGTCCTATTACGTGCTGAAAAACCCCAACTGAATCTAAAAGAGACAGGAATGCTATTCTCAAAGGATCTTCTGTATTATCAAAATGAATGTTAAAGTCTCCAACAATTAGTGCTTTATCTAATGAGATAACTAGCTCTGATATGAAATCTAAAAACGATATATATGTTATATCATGTTAAGAATCTCAAATGAATTGAATTTACATCCAGGTTTGAGTTTGATGCCCAGATTATCATTATAGATAACTGCGACGCCCCCTCCTCTGCCAGTTAGATGAGGCTGATGTATATAATTGTATCCGAGAGGACTAGCTTCATTTAATGCTATGTACTCATTAGGTTTGATCCATGCTTCTGCTGAACACAGTACATTAAACTCCTGATAAGTAATAATTTCGTTAACAATACGCACTTTAGGTGTAAGAGATCTAACATTTAATAGTCCTAGATTTAGATCATAAGGTAGTGGTTGTGCATTCAGTAATCTAGATTTATATTAATTAGATTGCTAAAGCAAATCCTCTGTGCATTGATCCATTTTTATTTAGCTCAGGGAACAGATCCAGTCTCAGTATGGTGGAACCTGAGTGACGACTCTGTGCAGCTATCAGACATCCGGATTAGCCTGTTTGTCTGCTCCCAGGCCTGGGTTCTGGATTATCACAGATTAACTAGGCCTGTTCTGAGGCTATGAGATATGCTACAAGAAATGAGAGTAGCACTTTCACGAGTGGGATGGACACCGTCCCACCCTAACAGGCCAGCCTTGCCCTTAAAACTACGCTAATTATCTACAAAGCCCACATCGTTTTCGGAGCACCACCTGGACAGCCAGAAGTTCAGTGACCATAACCTGCTGTAAAATACATCACCACACCGCATTGGGATGGGGCCAGAGCAGATTACTGCATTGGACATTGCCTTCACTAATTTAAACACCTCTATGAAGTTACTCTTAGTAACCTCTGACTGCCGAAGGCATATGTCATTAGCTCCTACATGGATAGCTATCTTAGAGAATCTGTGCTTGCCTAGGACCCTAAGATTCCCTGCTATACACCTAACTAAAGCTGCTGGTGCCCCTAAAGGTCTAGCTAATTTCACATGCCTTATAATAGAATCTCCTATAACAAGAGCTCTTTCAGGTTTCTCAGTGGGTGCATCACTAAGGCGAGCAAACCTGTTAAACAGCTTTGGCTCCGAATTTATGCCTCCCAGTCGTCACCCATTTGCCCCGCTGTAAGGGCTCTAATGCCAGAGTCGGGGGACTGCTAGTTCAGCCTAAGGCATCCAGACATTCCCTGACAAACTCTACACTGCTCTCACTCTCACTAGCCCTCTCAAAAGACTGGATGCGTACCTCTAGAGCTACAATCTTCTCTGTCAATGAGGTAACTAGCATACATTTATCACAAATAAAACTACTACTAATGATGGATGAGGAATGACTAAAATTCCTGCACTCTACACACTGAACAATCTGGATGTTCGCCATAGCAAATGATTACCTTAATCGGAGATTTGTTGTGTGTGATTCCGCAAACAATTCCAAAACAGGAACTATGTTCCAGGAAGTCAAGACACGTCACAGGAAGTACCTGTGTAGAGCGATCTTGACAAACATGAAGCACAAAATCTAACACCATCTAATCACAGGTACTCGGTGCCACAACTGGTGGCTGGGTGGTTGTTAGGCACAAGAGCTCATCCATGATATGAAAGCTGTGAAATCCTCACGTCTGAAGCCTTTGTCATTTTTAATCAATCCATCCCAGTTTTTCTGCACATAGCTCTCAGTGGCGAAGATTGGATTAAGCATTTTAAAGCTTTGATGGTTCCAAGAGCACAGCTGGGGTAGGTGAGGAATTCTTTCTTTTTTCCAGTCTCCAATCAACAAGAAGCAGATGAAGCTTCTTGTTGTTTGTGAAGACATTCACATTTAGTTTAGAGTTCTACCTGCTAATGGCAGTGATGTCATCAGCATAAGCTTTTGACATCATTGACACATCCTATTCAGGCTTAGACCCAGGGACTAAAATGCCATGGGGCATTTTCTCCTCCCTGACAGAAGTGAAACCTCTTTGTTTATTTGTGAATATAAAATAACTCAAACACAACAGAACTGAAAAGAAGTTAGGTTAGCAATGTCAATGAGTCATTTAAATGAAGCAAATAAATTTATTGTGGATACTTAATACATACTGTAAATTCTATTTCCATACAAATGCATTTACAAAAGCTAAAAAATGAGTGTAAACTTAAAAACAAAGATTATTGAACATCACCATTTAATTGGAATTTGTTACACACACACACACACACACACACACACACACACACACACACACACACACACACACACACACACACACACACACAGGGTGTAATAACAAAGATATTCCTGCAGTCTTGTTAAAGCTTAAGACAGGTCATGTGACTCAAAGTGAGATGCTCTTATAATGAGGTAACTGTACAGATGAAATACTCCATAGCTGCCTTCTACTGACTGACAATTCACCCAAATTGAGACTGGCCAGAGTTTACCTTAACAAGCATTTGTAAGTATATGAATTTAAATGGATCATATTTTATATGAGAGAACTTGCTTTTAGGCATTCATTTATAGTAGGTGTAATACTTAAACTGAATATAGATAAGTCGACAAAGAATATATTTGCATGTGGTTTTAAATTGCTGGGAAATGACAACCCATCATCAATAAAAGAATATTAACTTATTATATAGCATTAATATGCTTGATATTTGAGGAATAAAAAATTGCATAAATTCATATATCTATTGATGACTAATTTGTCTGTTAAACCTTATTAGAAATAATGGATTATGAAGATGTATCAACACTGGATCCATTTTTTGCAGATTATGTAAGTATTTTTTTTTTTATTATAGTTACAGTTTCCCACTGTTTTAGTTTTTGTGATATACTATGGATAACACTATGACATGTGTTGTGATTGTAAACAAACAAACAAATAGTACTGAATCTTAAAACTGTTTAGTATCAAAATAAAAAAGGGCAGGGTAATCTGTCAACTGCCCATGTGCTTTTTAATTTGTTGAATTTATTTTTTTTTGTGCTGTTTCTTTGTGAAAACACAAAGACTTGTGTGACTATGTATTTTATTATGATATTATTATTAATAGGGTTCTCAAATGAATCAAGTTGCAATATTATAATTACTGAGAAAACATAGCTCTTTCCATTGTCAAACATATCTCAGCTTGGTATCTGTGTCAGTGAATGGAGTCGTTCCATTTTTGACGTGTATAAGGGGTGCTGGTTATGTCACTCTCTGGGGTCGTTTCAGAAGGAGGATGTGGTGCTCTAGTGTGGTTTTACCGCTAGTGACACACAACACCTGCACCTGTGTTGAGCTCCTGAGCATGTTTTGGAAAGTTAGTGTTTAGAGCTGATACAAAACATCTCTTAGGGAGACTTGTCTCTTGTTCTAATGCAGTGCGAGACAGTTACACATGAAACCTCAAAAGGCAGGAAACACAATGTTTGGAACATAAAAAGTAAATGAAATGTATGACAGCAGCAAGAAAAAAAAAACAGCACCAAAAATTTGGCATCCAAATTCTAATGAAAACCATTTACTTTAGGGAACTAAACCATTTCATTAGGGATAGGTATGTATATATATATGTGTGTGCACTTATGGATATGTTTATTGATTTAATAATAATGATAATTAATAATAATTTAATTAATAATAATGCATTGTAAAGCTGCTTTGCGACAATGTTGTTAAAAGCGCTATACAAATAAAACTGAATTGAATTGAATTTACTAGGAATCATGTGAATACAGTAGTACACCAGACACTACTTAACACCATTACTTCAAAAATGCAAGATGCATCGTTCTTCTCATCATACACTGTTTTCACTTAGCTTAGTCTAGTATAAAGAGTGTTTTGCAGTAATATATCATCTATTTATTTTCAGGAGACTAAGGCTACGACTGACAGCGATGGAGACTATATACCCCCAGAAAGTGGCATTTGTGAAAAAAGTTGGGTGAGAGAGTTTCGTGGCTCATATGAACCCCCTCTTTACTGGATAATCTTTGCAGTAGGCGCTATAGGCAACTTACTTGTTGTGTGGATTTACACTACTGTACGAAACCGGCTTAAAACCATGACAGATGTATACTTGCTAAACCTGGCAGTAGCCGATCTGCTGTTCCTGGGCACACTCCCATTCTGGGCTACAGATGCTGCTCAAGGCTGGATGTTTAGTGTCAGTGTCTGCAAGGGAGTTCGAGCTGTCTACAAGATCAATTTATTTTCCAGCATGCTACTGCTTACTTGCATTAGTGTAGACCGCTACATAGCAATTGTCCGTGTAACTCAGGCCCACAACTTTAAAAACAAGAGGATGTACTACAGCAAGCTGGCCTGCCTGTTTGTTTGGCTACTCTCCTGCTTTTTGTCACTTCCTGAGTTTCTTTTTGCAAAGGTGAAGACAAACCAGCAAGAGGAATCCTTCTGCAGTATGGTTTATCCCTCTGAGGACAAAAACCTTACCAAAGTTTTAGTGTTGTCCCTCCAGATCTCAGTAGGCTTCTGCCTACCTCTGTTGGTCATGGTGGCATGCTATTCGGTGATCATACGCACCCTGATACATGCTCGCAGCTTTGAGAAGCACAAAGCACTAAGGGTAATTTTTGCTGTGGTGGCAGCCTTTGTCTTCTCTCAGTTGCCATATAATGGGCATTTGGTTGTAGAGACAACACAAGCTTATAACATGACCATGACTGCGTGTGATGTTGTAAAAACCTTTGATGTGGCTGGGCAGGTGGCGAAGAGTTTGGCTTACACTCATTGTTGCCTGAACCCTATCCTATATGCTTTCATTGGAGTACGCTTTAGGAAAGATCTGCTCCATCTGTGCCAGTGCTTGACCTCAGGACTTGGTGGCATCAGCAAAGCACAGTCAGCTCCCAAGAGACCATCTGTCTTGTCTGACACAGACACCACACCAGCACTGTCTTTGTAGTCTGTTGCATTTTTCTAGTTAAAGTTTTCCACTCAGAGTTACTTCTGCTTGCCTGTCATACACTGTTTGAGTATTGTTAATAGCATCTTCTTTTTAGTCTTTCTACTCAAGATGTTAATGCACTCTAAATAGCAATTTAGGGAACTAAAATAAACTAAAAGATGACACATACACAACTCTCAAATTCACAAGGTAGTAGTGCAAGAAGAGAACATTTCATGTGCAGACCTTGCCTATGTTCAATGCTTGTTTAATAATACTCAACACAGTATTTTTCATGTGAAGTAATTTTTTCCCCCTTTTTTGATTTTTTGCATTTATAGTTCACTCCTGTCCAGTATACTGTATAATATTAGAACTACATGCATAGAGTTTAAAAAAAAAAGGATTTTTTTTGTTTGGTTTTTAAAATTTACTGCATTTCTATCTTCAAATAAAGCATATTTCATTCTATGAATTCTCACCAGGTGTATACTCCTTTATGGTGGGGCATTTGTGTCTCATTGTCAGCTTTTTCATTGTTAATGCATGGTATATGTAATGCAGGTATATTTTGATTCTTAAAATGAATGCAGTGGGTCCTGTCCTGTCTTGTCATTTGTGAGCATGTCAACAGATATTTATCTGTCTTTCATTCATATTCATCTGTCATTCATTTTATCAGTAGGCCAACAAATAGACTGGGTTTAAAATTGTGATAGCCCTAGTGATAGTATAAATAGTTACTAGAGCTTCTAAATATCCAAATAAATTGTCAGATTGATAGTCTGTAGACTGTCTAGAAATGATCTACTAAACCTACAAAGTTATATACTGTTGTCATATTGCTGAAAATCACTTTAAAGCTTGGTTGATAGCAGTCACTGGACAGGTTATTGATTATAGGTAGAGTGTCTAAAGTGGACTATTCAAATTATGCTACCAACTACTAACCATTTATTAATACAAAGTAATGGCACATTTCCTGTCTATTCTCCCTTCTTTTAAATGCTCGATTATTCATAGAAAATGAACTCAGATTGATTTCACCTCTGACATGAGAAAACCACATGTTGTTTTTAAACCTACTCCTACTAACGTATTTTCTGTGGTGAGAGAGAGAAGCTCGTGAAAGTGAGTTCTCTTCTCTGTGACTTCAGTTGACTGCCTGTCTGCTGAGTAAAACATTTACTTTCAAATGTAAGATCTGGTATGGCACAGTGTTACAGCATGCATGTTGTGAGCATGAGTAATTTAATAAGAAACAAACAGAGGTGGGTATAGGAATCAAAAACTGTTCTCAAGAAAAAGTATTGTTTTATAACAAGAGTGACTCAAGTAGAAGTAAAAGTGCTTATCCAAAAAAGTACTAGAGTACGTGTAAAAATGAATGTGATAAAATGTCTACTCAAGTAGTGAGTAACTTCATATGATGATTCATTACATATATAATGTATTACATTCAGATGTATCGGAATCAGATATGCCCAAAATAAACAGTGCATGTATAATGCACACAACATAAAAATCTGCTCATTTAAGTACTTAACTGTATATTGAATAAAGGATAATGAATTATAATTTTACCAAATAACATACATTAAGGTATTATTGCCATGGGTCAGCTCTCCCACCATTGAATATAAAAAGGTATTTGCATATAAGACTTCAGTTTTTGCTATATATCAGTTTTTAGATATAGAATCAGCACAAAAACAAGTCTTAACATAAAGACAAGCTTAATGCAGCACAGCAGTTCTAGCTTTTATTTTCAGTAAAACTGTTTTCTTGGATGCAATATTGAAATAATAGCAGTGCAATACACAATCATTATAAATAGTATATATACATGTGCAGTAGTAATACCTGTAAATATAAATATACAATAGTAATATTTGGGCTTTCAGTGATTTACCCTGTAAGTTATCATTTATTTTTGAGAGGTATGTGTGCAGGATTGTAGCTAACGGTGTACTCACACAAGGTTTGATTGCCTCATACCACACCAGGGAGTGATTGTTCTTCCTTGCCCCTTTCCCCTGTTGGATTGTCCTCACACTTTGCTTTTGTTACGCTCATGGTGGGCTTATGTCATCACAATGCAACTTTCTATGTTGTAGCTCAGGATGATGGAGACTGTTTTAACATTGTGGATTATTTTGGGTGTGGTGCCACAGTGCTCTCACATGCTGTACAGATTTATTAATTAGGAAACATGGTGATTTTTCAGTAAATTGTATTGCATGTATAAGAAGATTTTTATGAAATCAGCAGACATGGCAGCTTTAATCGACCGCTATCTGCATTCATTAGTAAGGTGAGAGCCAGATCCATTATTAAAACTAATATTCTCCAATGAATTGAAAATCACATGTGATAGTGTGTGAGTTTGTAGCCTGGGTGTGGTTATTGATCACACTGTGCATGAGCCCAATTGATGCACCATATTGTGGAGAAGAATCATGGAGGGGCGGGGTGTGATTTATTTAAAACAGATCAGACATAAACATGTATCAAATCAGTAGTCTTCATAGAAGCTGCATGCATGTGAATAAAAATAGTTTAATAAATTATATAAAAGTAGTGAGACGTGTATATTGTTATGTAACTGAGTAAAAGTACACTTTTAAAATGGCAAATGTACTTGAGTAGGAGTGAATAGTAATATGCATTACAGCTACTCCAATGAGTACAGTTTGTTGGAAAAGATTACTTTAGTACATGTAAGAGTAACACATGATTTGCAAAAACATAATAATATATTACTGCCCACCTCTTCAAATAAACAATAAAAACTTACAGAATATCATAAAAAATGTTACAGAAAAGTTTGCAAATCTGGTGGAAAATATTATTAATAATTGAGGCCTCTTATAAGACCTTTGGGGATAATTAAAAATAAATTACACAAGTATCTTAACTATCTAAATGTTAGTTTGACTGTTTCAGTAGCGATGATGTGTGATATTTAGCTTCACTTTTCAACCATTGTGACATTGTTCAAGTCACAATTCGATGTTACACACACACAGTCCCTGCTGGAAAAACCAGCTTGACCAGCATAATAACAGTTTATTGTGTGTTTTGGTGCTGGTATGGTGGTCACCAGCATCCATTCAGCTGCATCCCATGCTACTCAGAAAAAAGTCAAGCTGGTCTATGCTGTTTTCCCCCCCAGCAGGGAGCACACAGTTAAACACATAAGACTGGAACTAGTACTAAGGAGTTCTAAGGAGAACTTATAATTTGAAAGAGTGGCAAAAAACAAACATTCTAAATTAGATTATAAAGTTCCTAATTGGTCATCATCTGACTACTAGAGTAATTATTATCAATATGTAGCAGACATAATTTAAAAAATAATATGGTAGTAGTAAGCTACTTAGCATGTTTCCTGATATGGATCAATATGTTATTGATTTGCCGAATGTATTTATTCTCTTATTTATGAATGCATTTGTTTTTGTCTTAAAGTTACTGTTAAAAAATTATTGAAAACAAAGATTAATCAGGAGTATAATAAAGAATAAAACAATCCTGGAGTCACCCAAATCATTTGTAAATGTAGTAATTTACCTGTTGCCGTTTTGTTTTGTTTTTGTCTGGTGCGGTAAAAAAAAAAAAGTCATAAACAGGACTGATGTTGAGGTTTGAATGCTTTGGTACCTGAAGCCTACAGGTAAGACCACAGTCATGTGCGCGTACACTCACTCACTCTCTCACTCTCTC
>JAQMCW010000019.1:7253995-7261953 GCA_030068335.1 Chrysichthys cranchii
AATTTGAAAGTCTTTTAGTTTTCATTTTATTCAACTTTAAAGAATGCCCAACTTTTCTGGAATTCAAGTTAAAATCTAGTTTTGGACAGTTTTGGCTTACAAATAAATAAATATTTTCAGCATTATATTTGTGTTGATTTGTTGAACACAAGATTTACTGATATTATTCCCTACATAGAAAAATTGGGGAATTTGGTTAATTTTTAAATATTAAAGTGTATTAAAATGTTTACAAAGCCATTTTACTAGTTATCCCATGATCCTGTGCATCACCATTGCAATTTTCAGATAACACTAGAGCAGTTAAATGTTTTGCTGTCTTGATGTAGTCAGGTGATCTTTTACATACATCTGCATAATTTAAAGGGAAAGCTTGGTGCATGCTCCCAATGGACTAACTAGGCAATAGTAAGATTGGCAGACCTGAAATCTCACTCAAAAATGAATGAATTAAGAAGGAATTCACTTCATATTGCCACATATTGTCTGCTATTGATAAAGTGTTTAGTGGCACACAAATTAATGTATCTGGCCTAAGAGTGAGTATTTTGTGTTGGTGTGGGCAGAAGGGATGGATGGAGCAGGAGAGAGTGTGCATAAGTGGGTGGGGGAAGGTTAGGAGAGTGATAGAAGAGTAATCCCTTTCTGGCTAAATGGCTGATCCTTCTTATTCTTCAGATATCAAATGTCAGACGTTAAATTAGTCTGCTAGCCTTTGATAGGAGTTAACATGTTTCTAAATAGGGAGAAGAGGAGGCACAAGGGAGCTAGTGAGTTTCAGGCTGGGATGGCAGCCAGGTGGCTTTGAAGTGTTTAATTAGCCATAATTTTGTACAGGCTAATGGTTTTAATAGGCCACTTGTCAGTGTGTTCAATTTATTTGCATGTATACACCCTAAAACTAATGGAATGAATGTTGAAGTAAATAAAAAAAGTGTTTTATTTCTACATTAATGTTAAGTTCAGATAACAAATTTACCACATTTTAGGCCATTTTTTTTACCCTTAAGCAGTTCTTGGCTGGTTGGCTGTGTTTTTCTGACCTTATGGTGATTTTACACTACACAGAGCACCCTAGCCTTGCCTCTAGACATTGATGATTGAGGAATGAACAGACAATTTGCAAAAGCATAATTGTGTAAAGGACAGTTAAAACATTGCTGCCATGGATAGCATTAGGTTTAGGCCAAATACTTTTAAACCAAAAATTTCTCCAATTTTAGTAATGCAATTCAGTAGCATTACTTAAATTATCTGTTTTTGGCACCAGAAAAATGTGCTGGATTGGTGTCAACTTTGAAATACATAAAATCACTAAGGAAAAGCTCCAAAATGTACTCTGAAAGTACTGATGTATATTGTTGAATAAGAGTTCAGAGATGGAAAATGTACCCATATCTGCTGTACATTGCTTTCGGGGCCATAACTATATTCACATTTATATATCACAAAAAAGCTTTCCTCTATTATGGTGCCTTATCTGGGTCAGTTCAATGGCTTCTAACACCAATCACATCCTATTATGCCCTCTGATCAAGGCCCTGGCCAACTCCTCTAACAGGTTCTGATGGCAGTGGAGAAGCGATTCAAGTGACGGCAGTGAAAAGCCAAACTCTGAATAGACTAAATGCACCATTGTCCACCATTGGAGAGGCAGTTTCATACACAGGCTACACTCTTACACAATCATTCACTCTTGATGGAACATGCATGAGTTGTTGAGGTTGTTCTCAGAGAATTCTGCTCCTTAGTCAGAGGGAAAGGAGGTGGGGGTTGGAAGGATGAAGGATGAAGTCTTGCAGAGCTCTTAAACCTTTTTACTGATGCTGATTTGAGGTGCAGTAGAAGAGGAGAAAGAAGAGTTGCCTTGGCTTTCATATCCCCCAAACCCCCACTCCCCTTTGCCTTTGGTAAGGACCCAGGGAAGGTCTCATTGATAGCATATTAGGGTCATTGAAGGTAAAACCGAGATGGAACTCAGAAAAACCTTGGGAAAAAAATCTAAGAAGTTCCAAGAAAACTGTCATACATCTATGAGAAAAACTTGGATATTCTCTGATATTGCAAATTTGGAAAGGTCAAACATTTAGGAGAAACAAAACTTGCAAAATATTGGTGTGGTGGTGGTGTTTTTTTTGTTTTGTTTTGTTGTTTTTGGAAAGGATCCACACTCACTTCAAGGACTGGATTTCTTATCATTTTCGGCTGAGCCATTTCACAGTAACAGAGTTTGGGAAAATGAGAAGAATCCATGCACTGAAAGTAATAGTCAAAAGCAAAATGCCATTGTACGTCCCTGAGGAGACCTAGCATGAGAATGATATACCAGTGGTCTTATGTTCAAGAACATGTGTTTTTACCAAATGTAGATATTTAGCAGTGGTTACATTCCCATATATGTGTAATAGGAGCAAAATGTTTATAGAATACATTTGGCCAGTATTTACAGTGTTTTCATAGTGACATACAGTATAATAAACTGTCTTGGTAATGATAAAAGAATCCATTCATTGGGCATGAGCAGACTTTCTTACCCACTCTGTATAGGTAAGAGGAGTATTGAAGTATTGAAGAGTGAGTCCTAACATATGGTCCCTGGAGGAGTCAAAAGTAACAGCCATTTTGAACACACTTGAATGTTTTATTGTTGAAGAAGGAATTCAGTTAATAGTGAAAACTTCTCTTGGACAGTGTTGAACAGCCTATTGATGTAATCAAAATTAAATAAATTATTTTGTGTATATGACTCAAAAGTATTATTTATTTAAGTAATTTATGTTTGTGTAGTTTATTGTCATGTTTGAATTGTTGCCTGATGAAATACTGATAAACCAGACTGGGTTATGTCAAAAATGCAAAAAGGTGTAATAGAAAAAAGAGTTGTTCCACTATTTGCTGGAGTGTGAATGGCTCTAAAAATGTGTTTTGGCAGACTAAAGTGCAAGCCACTTTCTGGATCTATCATTGTTAATCCCTTTCAGTTCATAAAAGTGTTGGCTGGGTCTGTTCTTGGCAAGCCACTTTCCTTCCTTTGTATCTAAGAAAAGTCTGCACAATCACAGTAAATCCTCTGTTCTTTTCTGGCTCCCATGGCCTACTAATATTTGGTGGAGATTCCTGTCAACCCAGCAATACCCCTTCGTTATATCTAATCATGTGTGATTCCCTGAGTTTGCTGCAGGTGCCAGGTTTCTGAAACAGGTAGTGCTAAGCCTCTTGGAAATTGAGCAGAATTAAACTGCTGCCAACAACAGGTCTTTCAATATTGTCCCAGCATTGTTTGGGAAGTCACAAGCCATCACATCAATTTACTAAATAAAGAAGAAAATGTATGGAAGGGGAAGTGGAGAGAGCAATGCAAATGAGAAATGCTTTGAAGTCTGATTTTGGGTTTTATGTGACTATTTCTCTTCTGTGTTTCTGTGTGCTGTTACTTTGTCCCCAAGTGAAGGTTCAGTGTGAATTTTTCCCATTACTGTGTTTTACTCTGCAGTGGATAGAACATCTGAATGAAACACACTAAACCTCTTGCTAGCAAAATGATGCATAAATGTATCCTGTACACACTCGTAAAGTGTAAATGCTAAATTATAAATGCTCCTGCACAAAGTGTAAGGCTGGGATGTATGACTGTCAAAGGCAAGATACGGAGCGTTTTTACACATACCATTTGCCAACTGAATATGGTGCCATATTTTGAAACCTTTTTACTAATTTATTTCAGTTTCCTGCATTTTTTTTTGTGTGTGTGTTTGCTCTTTAGCAGGCTTAATGAAAATTGCTCCTTGCTAAGTCATTTAGAGCATTCAGCTGGTTTGAAGGAATCTGAGGCCGGGGGTTTTACAGTGCACCACCAGCCAGTACACTCTATTAAAAGGACCATACCTGAGTATTTGGGTTTGGGTTGTCAGGGGCAAAAGACACAAGAAGAGATGGGAAGAGATTGTGAGTGGAAAAGAAAAGAATATGGAGGTAATGAGGATAGATTTGGGAGAGTGAGATAGATAGGCTGTAAAATAGAGAGAGCATGATAGGAAAAGAGAGAGACAGGAAGTGCAGGATACAGAAAGAGAGGTTGGACAGAGGTACAGAGAGCTGGTGAAACACTACAGCCAGAACAGGAGCCTGTGATCACGGCAGCAGTGAGCACAATTACCTCCTTTTCAAATCCTTCAGTGTCACTGCGGGAGGAAGGAGGACTTTGAAGCTTGAAAGGCAGGCGCTCACTTTCAAGCTCAAACGTGAGCAGGAAAGGCCTCTGAAATTTGCTCAGGCCTCCCTATCCACCATTAGCTTGTTTCTTCCTCTGGCCTCCGGGCATTTAAGCGCTTTTTGAAAAGATGTTAAGAAGTTCAATCACCATAGAGAATGAGAGAGAGGGAGAGAAAGAGTGCTGACTACTTTTTCTTTCTCTGTTTCTCTCTATTTTGCTTTATCTTTGCTTTCCACCCAGTCCACAGAGAGCAGTCCTGCCGTCTTTTTGTGTGTTGTTTACTGGGGGAAATGGATGGGGTACACAAACAGAGCACAACTTAAAAGAAATTAAGACAAAGAGGATTGAAAGAAAGAAAACTGCTAAGCTCATGCTAATAGCTATAGACGGCCTGATTATTTATTTTCTGACTGGTCCAATCACAGAATCAGAGCTCACTGTGGATCAGAGACATTAAACTTTACTAAAGAAACTTTACTAAAGAAATTTGGAATGCTCAGAGATTCAAAACAGAGCTGAAGAATGTTCAAACTGTTTGGTTCAACTGATTTAGCAAGGAGGAGAGAGATTTGATGGAATGTTTGTGGAGGAACACAAAAGCATTCTGGTTTCTCATAAGTTTAGATTGTGTCAGAGCTGGAGAAATATTACTCAGTAAGAGATACTTCTAGTATCACTCTGGTATAAACAGAGGGAGTAATTTTCCTGCAGGCAGGGTGCAAGTTATTTTGGCTTGGGCTTAGATGGAACATGAAAAGATTCACTTGTGGATGTCTGTTCCCAGCTCCCATGCATATTTTGAAGATTCAGTGAGTGGCTGGATAAATACAGGAGAGAGAGTGAGTTTTAGTAATTTTGGACCCTGGTAGATATGATTAGATATAAGATCATAAATGTGAACATGACAAAGAACAGGGCCCAGTATGCTTGATGGGCTCTTGACTGACTCATTATGCTTATTATATAGATTGTTATGGTCTGCAAAAATCAGGTGAGTTGTTCCATACAATAAGTGACACCATTCATCCAATGCTAGCTTCACAGGGAGTAGTCTCTTCTTACCAATATCTTGGGATGAAACAGTTTCCAGTTTTACAGTAAACCATGGTAAAATTCCAGACGATTAATATTACCATTTAAAAATTTAATTATCATTTAAAATCACAGCATCAACCAAAGTTAGCAACAGTCTCCCAGTATCTCCCCATAAATGCACGTAGCATTTATGCCAGATGCCATAATGATGTCATTCAATTTTTGGATGCCATTTAACTAACCTCTAACCAATGATTGGAGCCACACACACGTATCAGAGGATAATTAAATGGCATCCAAAAAACGAATGACATCATGGGTCATGGTGTGCCTTTTTTTGGTTGGTACTTTTGACATATTGCACAATTAGACACTTGAGCTGTTACATCATGATTATTTGGGTGCCAGCACATTACATCACTTGCTATACTCTTGCACTTCTTAATTCCTAGGTGAATTTCATGAATCCTTTGCATTCTCAGTGTCTTTTGTATGGGAATTTTGTTTCCTTTATAGATAATGTGTGTAACCACTGTCAGTTCAGTTCTGCACTTCCAATATTGTGTAACATTTTTTGAACAGCCCTGCTTCTGATTTGGCCATCCTTCCAATATTATATTTTTCAGTTTGGTCAATTTTGCATACTTAGCAGTCTCAGCTTAGTCCATCTTTGCATTTGAAACTGGTAACTGGTGACATTCATTTAATAACCCTGCAGTTTGATCATTTGTTCTAACATTAATGGACAATCATTGAGCGGTTTCTGGAATAATGCAATCAAAAGTTTGTGATCTATCTCTACTCCTACTTGTTGATCTGCTATGAACTCGTGAAATCTTTCACATGCATATGTGACACTAGGCAAATCTTACTCAATTTGTTGATAACATGTTTTTGGATTTGTCATGAACCTAGACACACATGCCACTGGTTGCCATTTGTCATCACACTTTTGCAGAAGAGCTGCACCAAGCCCACTCTGTGAAGCAACACATGAAATTTTGATTGGTCTTGCAGGATCATAGAATTTAAGAACTGTTTCTTCTGTAAGCTGCTTTTTAACTGATTCTATGCTGATTCATGTTCAAAGTTCCATTCCCACTCAGTTTACTTGTCAGTCAGTCTTCTCAATGTGGCCATCATTTCTGACAGGCTTGATATAAACGTTCCCAGATATTTCACCATTCTGTTGAATCTCTATCTTTTTACATTGTGGCCTTGGCATGTTTTCTACTGCCAAACTCTTTTTGGGATCAGGACACATACTCACTACTGTTTGTTTGACTTCAAATTAACCTTTCAATTGCTTCTAAGACTTTTCTCAATTTGCAATCATGTTCTGCTTTAGCACTTCCTCCAGATAATTATGCCATCCATTGATGTGTCAAATCCATCCAAATTCTTGTAAATTGTGTATTGTTCTGTGGTACACCTCTGGACCTGAAGCAGTTCCAAATCGCAGTTGCAAAACTGTGTACTTGCCAAAAGGTATGCAGAGCCTATAGCTGGCTTCATGCAACTTCAACTGCCAGAATCCAGAGGACGTGTATAGCTTGCTGAAGCATTTGACATTTGCAAGTTGTGACGTGATCACTTCTCTGGTTACTAGTTTAAAGTGTTCTCATTTTTCTGCATGATTCAAGTCTCATGGATCTAGACAGATTCTGTTTTCCATTCTTTTTATACAAAATGGCCCAAGAACTCACCCACTCAGGCAGGTCATCTATCTTCTGTATCAACTCTAACTTCTTCATCCTCACCACTCTTCTTTCAACTGCTTCTGGAATGCAAATGGTACTTTTCTACATGGGTGAATGACAGGCATTATGCTTTTCTCATTTTGTATTGTGTGTTCTCCTGGAATACAGCCAAGACCTTTACCCACATCACTGTACTCTTCAATTAAGTCACTGTAATCCAGTGATTCTTAAACTTTTTCGGGCGCGACCCAAATTCATCTCCTGTCGCTATGGGGGGGGCTGCTATAGTTACAAATCTCAAGCATGATTGACACCGGTACCAAAATACCCACGGCTCTGTGGTTGGGTATGAGGTTACATTTACAAATATTTCTGGACAAATTTAAGGGGTCCCCAACCACCGGGCCGCGGACCTGTACCAGTCCGTGGGTCTTTTGGTACTGGGCCGTGCCGCTCTGTTCCATCTCATCATTTTGCCGCTCCCCCCGCGCATACGCACTCCCCTCCATCGCAACATTCTACCCCCCTGCGCACGCACGCTCTCCTCTATCGCACATTTTACCCACCCGCGCGCACACACTCTCCTCCATCGCAACATTCAAACCCCCCCAGTCGTCCAGGCTTCAGGGCGTCCAGGCGGGGAGCCAACCTTGCTTGGATTGTCTCGGACTCGGACCAATCTGTTCTGTCTTATGTGTATGTCTACTGTCGTTTGAATGGAGGACGGATGAGAGAGGCTCCCCTTTGTGGCGGGGGCGGTGGATGCCATCCTTGGGTGCGGCGGGGCTCTGGGCTGTCATCGCGCCGGTTCCCGGGTCCACGTTCCCTCGCCCTGTGGGGGGGGTGTGGAGAGCCGGGGTGCCTAATGAGCCAGCTGTTGCTGGCTCTCTTCTTCCGGGGGTAGGATTCTGCCCCCGGTCCTATATATCCCGTCCCCCCCTCCCCACTCTCTCATATAACACGACACCTATGTACAGCACCATACACGTAGGGCTTTGGGGAGTGGATGT
>JAQMCW010000019.1:7358349-7369066 GCA_030068335.1 Chrysichthys cranchii
GAAACCCACGCGAACACGGGGAGAACATGCAAACTCCACACAGAAAGGCACCAGTGCCGAACCCGGGGCTCGAACCCCAGGACCTTCTCGCTGTGAGGTGACAGTGCTAACCACTCAGCCACCGTGCCGCCTGTAAATTGTATAATTGTAATAAGTAATGTATACTAGTGATCATCACACGTGAAACGCACCACAGCACAGCATAACATGACACAGTGAAATTACTTCTCCGCATTTGACCCATTCACCAAGTGAAGCAGGGGGCAGCTAAGCAATGCAGCGCCCAGGGAGCAGTGCTTGGGGACAGTACCTTGCTCAGGGTACCTCAGTGTACCTTGTTAGTCCTGGGCCTTGAACCCACAACCTTCTGACTGAAAGGCCAATGCCCTGACCACTAGGCGTCCACCACTTGTGCACCCAGCAAAGGTAGATGTGGGCCCAGATGTCTGACACAAACCACGTTTCCATCGTTTTATTGTTGTGCATAACAGAAGTGATTTAAAAAAAAAAAATGATAACGGATGGTCTGTGTTTCCAATGAGTGATGTTATGTGATTAAAGTTGGGCTTTCTTGTCTCACAGTAGCCATTCTGATCTCCGAGATCTGATATTTGGCATGGGATTTCGATGGCCTTTGCCATATAGATGCGGTAGTATTTAAACAAATGTTCGAAATATTGCTTCTTTGAATTGGCTGAAATACTATCTAAAGTGAGTGTCTAAATTTTTTTGAGATATGAGGGTTTTTTTTTTTTTTTACATTTTTTAAATCAAAATAACGATATATTGCATTAAAATTATGATTCAGTACATGGTTAGTAGTAAAATTAAAATATAAAACGGACTGTACACGCCATGGTGGCTAAGTGCGACAGAGGCACTGTCGCCTCACAGCGAGAAGTTTTCAAGCCCTGGGTTCGGCACAGGTGCTTTTCTGTGTGGAGTTTGTATGTTCTCCCCGTGTCCGCGTGGGTTTCCTCCAGGTACTCCGGTTTCCTCCCACAGTCCAAAGACATGCGCATTAGGTGGATTTCCTGCCGTGGTGTGAATGTGAGTGTGGATGGTTGTCTGTCTCTATGTGTTGCGTGATCCCGCCCCCACGTTAGGGGAGGATTAGGAGTGGGACTGGCGACCCGCCAAGAGACGTCAGAAATGACGCATCTACGTGCCGGCACGCTGATGGTACAGATGGGACTAGAGAGAGAAAGAGAGAGATACACAACGTATAGATAATTAGGTACCGGATGTGAATGAGTCTCTGTTAAGATTCCGCATTGATTACGCCCTCCTCTTCGGGCCCTTTCACATTCCTCACATAGCACTTAGCGGTAAGGGAGGGCAGGAGGGAGGGGAGAAAAGATGAGTGTCAACTTCTATCCCTAAATATAATCAACCAAAAAGCACTGTCTATTGCTCTGTCTATTAACTTACATTCAAAGCAGACGGCTTCTTAGCATATAGCACACCCTAAAGCCGGGGTCTGGGCTCGCGCAAGTGCACTTAGAAGAGAATGATCAGCTTATTGAGACGCGGCCGGAATACATGACGGAAAACGTTCACTCGGACCGATACGCTTGAAAGAGTTGGTAACTTTTCTTTTAAGTACTGATTAGTTGAAAGTCTTTTATTCGTGCAAGAGTCACTGAAGGACACATTTTAAAGTATCTTGTGAGTATGATGTCTGTATGTCTGATCCTCCTTCCACGTTTCGATCTGCGTCAGGAGTTGGGCTCTCAGTTCTTGTCAGTCTTGTCCCGTCATTCAGCCGGTGAAGACGTCGTCACTTCGAGCTTTACTTTATTTGAGAGGACTATATTTGGTCGTGTACTTTCAGACTGCGTGGTGAGAGAGTTGCGGACTTAATGGCATCGGCGGTGTTTGAGGGAACCTCCCTGGTCAACATGTTCGTGAAAGACTGCTGGGTTAACGGCATTCGCAAGCTGATTATAAAACCACGGGGCGAGGAAGAGGAGTTCTTCGACATACGGACCGAGTGGTCAGATAGAAACGTCGTGTACATCCACCGAAGTTATGCGGATTTGGGACGACTTTTTAAAAGACTTTTGGAATGTTTCCCCGAAGACAGACGAGATTTGTCAAAGTCACCTTTATTAGAAGGTCGGTATAAACTTTATGTCCACTGATTAAGTAACAACCAAGCCAGCCAGAAAAAAAAAAACAATGTTGCACATAAATAACAATCAATTGACTTCATATTAAATGAGCACATAGTATATAGTATAGAGGTAATTTGCAAGGATATAACATTTACTTTCTTCATATTTAGTACACGTCTGACCCTGTTGTGACATCTATCTGTCTGTCTGTCTGTCTGTCTGTCTGTCTGTCTGTCTATCTATCTGTCCTTTCTCTCTTTAAGACTTGATATGATGAAACATGATATGATATATGATTTTTTACATGAAAATACAAAATATTATGGAAAACCTTCAAAAAATCAAAAACATGAATTGCAATGTTTGTAAACATATTTTGCATGAATTTACACATGAAGATCTTACATCTCTATGTGAAGACACCTGCATCTCTATTAGGTGCTGAAAACGCATTTCCACAAGTCTCAATTCGCTAAGGATGCTTAGAAAGGGGTTTTTCGCACAAACGCATACATGCAGATATGTTTAGTACTCTCAAGTGATGTTTTTCATGTACATATGCTAACATGAAAATTACAAAGTATTATGTTTTTGATTTTAAGGTGCTTCTCATGAGTAGAATTTGGCACACACATCAGTGCTGGTGTCTGTTACTCGGAGTTTTCTTGGCTCCAGGTGTGACCCGGTGACTCTATATCGTGAGCAAAAGTCATTGGCTACACCCCATTACCCTTATTTTTGCATGCTCCCTTGCTTACCCCCTTACGACATGAATGTTCTCCAAAATACAGATGTTGAAGTGCTGTTCCAATATCTTAGGGGACAAGGGACCAAGGGCTGTTTGTTGAAATTACCCCTTGGCTGGAGGCGTGCCGGAAGTCCACTCTGGAGCAGACTTTGCGGAAGTGATATTCACCCTGGGTGACACCCTCGCATGAAGAAAGCACTAGGTGAAAGGAAAATTAGCATAGTTTAGCAAAATTAGCATAGCACCCTGTTTACTTCATAAATGACATCATACATAACAGGTGGAGAATCAAGACTACAAGGGTGTCCCGGTTTTTGACTGCTACCTCACTCCATCACTCCCTTGAGGACTTCATGAACTTTCATCTTTAGGGAGCGAGGGAGGGAGCATGCAAAACAAGACTAATGAGGTGCAGCCATTAAGTGTCCTGCTTGGCATATAGTTTGACATATAGGCACCAAATTTAATAGGCATGTGTATTGTTTAGCCCCACCCAATAAGAAGTGAGGTATTTTGGATTTTGTGCATTTTGACATGTATTACATTTTAACGTGCTCCTCCTGTGTTATGCTTGCTTTTTTGTCTTTTACCGGTGTTTAACCACAAATCTACCCAAAATATTTTTATATTAAAAATAAGGCTCAAGTTTAAACTGGAATTTCAGCTTCTTTTTATTACTTTTCTTTCCGTTTCACAAGATGGGGGAAGCCAGGTTCATTCACTACGGGGTAGCCATCATCCATTAATTAGCAACACCACCTGAAAATATTATGTGGTATTTAGTGCCTCAAAATACTGTATGATACAATATAACCCCAGATCATATTTGGACAGTGTTGCATGTACAAAATAGAAAGAAATGTAAAAACAGTATAAAACTGCAGCTTTCACAAGGGCAGGGTTATGCTATTTTGGATTTTTAACTCAGGTTGGCTAGGTTATCTCGACTTTCTGAGTCAGGCATCTGAGTTCAGAAGGCATTCCAGTTGATATTTTTGACTGATATTGGGAACTAGATATCCCAACTTCCGAGGAAAAATGTAACACAGCACAAGACTTCAAAAGGCCCTGATAATTAAAAACGTGAAGCTCAGGATTCTTTTCATAATGGGGTACCAAAATGTAACACTGACCTGCCCAGGAGGGATCAAGAATCGTTGTATATGTGCATGTGCATATGTGTCTATATGGGTGCAAGAAAGAGACTGATCACAGTGGAAAGCTAATAGTATGTTTTCACTTTTTATTCATTCTGGTCATATGGGGGTGAAATTCATCTGGTTGGTGAATAGCCGGAAGTGGCATTGCGAGGCAATTTGGTTAAAATAAACAGCTGTTAAAAGCAGAACCTACAGGAAAAAAGTATCATGTTTCCTTACGCTTACATGGGAACAACGAGAGAAAGACAAGCCCCTTTGCTAGAGGCTGGATACTGTGCATTCTTCATGATTATAGGTGAAAATGTCCAACTATTGTGCAAGTCACCTAACATGAAGATATTTGGTTAGCGAGCTACTTAGCCATTACCTAATGTGAACAATCAGTAGCTTGTTAAATGATACTCAAGACAAGTTCCATGCTGATGTCATAAAACCCCAGAATAGATAAAATTCATACATTTATTAAGTTGATTATTTTTTTTAATGTAAGACTGCTGCAGATCTACTTGCTGACAATGCAGACAATAGTTAAAAATGCTTATTTAAATTTAGCATTTCTGCGTCTCATTTGTTATTACATTGTATTTTATCATATGCCAAAAAACCAAAACTAATTGTGGCATTACATATCCAACATGTTTAGTTATTTTCTACACCTATTGACTATAAATTATTTATACAGTTGAAATTTCTGCAAGGTTGTTTTCACAAAGTTGTCAAGCCACTGCTGGATATGACGTCAGATTAATACAAGCAAATTCATCCAGGCAAGCAAAATTGAGATGGTAAATTTTCAACTACATGCCAATAAAAACCATGTGAGAGTCAGTCAGTTCAGTGGGTGATATGTTTGGTATGTGGCATTCTCTAGAGAGGACGGAGTAACAAAAAAAGTCTGACCACCATAGTGGAGGCTAAATGTAGCATGAAAAGCTTGTGTTGCATTGCATATTGATTTTCGTGATGCACTTAAAGTTTGTGCTGGTGCTCCTAAAATTTTCAGTAAGGAGCACCAGTGCTATTAGTGGAAAAATTTAGTCTGGAGCCCTGATGTTGAATAATTTATATATATTTGTTACTATTTGTGTTTGGGGAAAATACATGTTGATTGATTTTTCATCTTTCTTTGACATTCTACATTAAGAAATTGCTTTTTTTATTCTTCCTACTTAAATTATTTTCGGGCTACCAAAATCGGAGGAGTGCTTGCCCAACAGCCTACTGAGGATTTAGAAATTTTGCGAGCTCTGTGAAGCTCTGTGCTTTCCTTTTCACATGAGTATAAGTAAGAATTTCAAAACAGCTGGCAATGCTGTTACCGCATGACAAGGTGGTATGATGTCATGGATTATTTTTCAGTAACAGCACATCCTGAATTTTAATCCTGAGTTGTATTCTTCTTAAACCATAGCAGAATGCTAACAATTGCAATTTTAGTTTTTTTTAGGACACGTTTTGTGTTTTTAACTGTCGAGTTACATTAAATGTAACTAATGCAACATCCACAAGTTAGTTCTTAATTTTGTTGATAACAGCTGTGAACATTTGATCTCTCAGTACACTGTCAATTTTTTTTCTCTCTTGGAATTAATGAAAAAAGCCTGTGATGTTACTAAGAAATAAGAAAGGGCAACTGCCTCTCCCCTGGAGGATTTAATGGTGACAAACTTACATGCTTTCAGTTTCAACATGCTTACACTCCTTCCATAAATTTTATATAAATGTGTCCATACAGAAAATGTATAATGTTAAATAACAACACTTTTTTTTGCATTTATTTATATTTAATTATGTGGAGCTGTAATGACAGATAACCACGGAGGCAGCAATGCAGTGAAACAGGGTGCTTTTATTTACAAAGTGGTAAACACACGTGAAACGAAGTCCCCCCCGACGCCGCCGAGGAGCCTCCGAGGCGAAGAAACCCCCCCCGAGACCGGACCGGGCGACGCGGCCTACCCAGGCGGCGCGGAGCAGGGCGGCCGGGGTGGGAGCGATGAAAGTCCTGCATAAGCTCCGCTGACAATATATCAGAGCGCGGAACCCACAAACACTCCTCAGGCCCATAACCTTCCCAATCAACCAGATACTCTAGTTGTCCACCTCGCCTACGGGAATCGAGAAGGGCCCTGACCCAAAATGCGGGAGCACCATCAACCTCCAGCGGACCCGGATGCGAGGGTAGAGACACCCCGTCATCTAGGGGACCCCTGACCACCGGCTTGAGGAGGGAAACGTGAAACGAGGGGTTAATTCTCATGTGTGGAGGTAATTGTAGGCGGTGAGTAACCGGGTTGATTACGGCCGTAATACGAAAAGGACCCATATAGCGGGGAGAGAATTTCCGAGACTGTGTATTTAAGCGCATGTCCGTTGTTGACACCCAAACCCTGTCTCTGACTTGGTAATGCGTAGATTCTCGCCGCTTGCGGTTAGCCTGCTGTTCAAACCTTTGCACTGCACGACTGATGCTGGCGTGAGCTCGTTCCCAGACACATTCTGCTTCGTGGAACCAGCCATCTACACTGGGAACCCCTGATTCCTCACGGTCCCACGGGCAAAACTGCGGTTGATACCCCAACACGCACTGAAAGGGGGTCAGGCCGGTAGCCGAGTGCCGTATTGAGTTACGTGCGTACTCCGCCCAAGGAAGGAAGTCCGCCCAATCGTTCTGCCTGTAGCTGCAATACGATCTGAGGTAACGAGTCAATTCTTGTATACTTCGTTCTGCCTTACCGTTCGATTGCGGGTGATACCCGGAAGTTAGGCTAACTGCCGTACCCAATTTTTTCATGAAGGCCTTCCAAAGTCTCGAAATAAATTGAGGACCTCGGTCGGAAACGATGTCTTCCGGAATCCCATAATGCCGGAAAACGTGATCGAATAACGCCTCAGTAACCTGTTTAGCCATGGGTAAAGTGCTAAAGGGAATGAATCTAACCGCTTTCGAAAACCGATCCACTATGACCAAAGCCACCGTATATCCCCGAGAAACCGGGAGATCCGAAACGAAATCCAACGCCAAATGTGACCAAGGTCTCGCCGGAATCGGCAGCATCAGGAGCCTCCCAGCAGGCAGCATACGAGACTCCTTACTAGTAGCACAAATGGCACATGAGCTAACTGAACGCTTAACCGAATTTTCCAGGCCCGGCCACCAGTATTTTTCGCGGATAGCATTTAGGGTAGCCCTGACCCCCGGATGGCCCGTCGAGGGATTAGAATGTACCATCCTAATCAGGCGTTCCCTGAACTGTTCTGGGACGAAGGTTTTCCCTGGGGGACATCGCCTAGAGACGGGAATATTACGAGCGGCTGCTTGGATCTCCTCGTCCAGTTCCCAAGTGATGTTGGATAAAACGATTCCCTTTGGGAGGATGTTAGGCGGCCTCTTGGGAGGTGGATCTGACACGTGCCGCCTTGATAGAGCATCCACGGGAACATTTTTGGACCCTGGACGATAGGTAATGGTAAAATGGAATCGTGAGAAAA
The DNA here is from genome assembly GCA_030068335.1 of Chrysichthys cranchii. Classification (NCBI taxonomy): domain Eukaryota; kingdom Metazoa; phylum Chordata; class Actinopteri; order Siluriformes; family Claroteidae; genus Chrysichthys; species Chrysichthys cranchii. Next base: position 7,365,867 of record JAQMCW010000019.1, read on the forward strand.
ATAAAGACCAACATGCCTGTCTAGTGTTAAGCCGCTTAGCACGCTAGAGGAATTCCAAGTTTCTGTGATCAGTGATCACGGTAAAAGCAAACTTGGATCCCTCCAGCCAGTGCCGCCATTCGGTCAAGGCTGCTTTTATGGCAAGAAGTTCCTATTAGCGATGTCATAATTGCGTTCAGCGGGATTCAGTTTTCTGGAGTAGGAAGCGCACGGATGGAGTCTTCCTTTAGGCTCGTGACGTTAAGATAGCACGGCGCCTAAGCCTACCTCCAACGCGTCCACTTCAACTACAAACTCCTTCTCCGGATCCGGTGCTCTTAGCAAGGGAGCGGAGACAAAGAGTTGTTTTAATTTACGGAAAGCCTTTAAAGCCTCGTCGGTGACTATGATTTTCTTAGGCAAACCCTTAAGTAAATCCGTCAGAGGCGCCGTGACTGCCCTGAAGCCGTGAATAAATCGCCTATAAAAGTTCTCTGAGGGATTTTTAAAAAATCTCTGCAGGTCTTTAACCGATTTCGGGATAGGCCACGAGGTAATGGCGCGAATTTTGTCCTTTTCCATAGCAACCCCGTTAACACCTATACGATAACCCAGGTAGGAAATAGCTTCTTTATGAAATTCGCACTTCTCAGCCTTGATAAAAAGATGATGTTTCCTTCAGCGTGCCAGTACGGCTCAAACATGCTCAATATGAGTGAGTAGATCCGGGGAGTACACCAATATGTCGTCTAAGTATACGATTACATATTTCTCTAGCATGTCGCGAAACACATCGTTCATAAAGGCCTGGAAGTAACTCGGGGCGTTAGCTAGCCCATATGCCATGACGTTGTACTCGTAATGCCCTGTGGTAGTACTGAAGGCGGTCTTCCATTCATCCCCCGCTTTAATACGCACTAGATTGTAAGCACTCCTTAAATCGAGTTTAATATAAACAGTGGCGTCTTTCAGCTGCTCTAGTGCGGATGGAACTAGCGGTATTGGATGTGGATACTTAACCGTTACCTCGTTTAATCCCCGGTAATCGATACACGGCCTGAGCCCCCCGTCTTTTTTTTCAACAAAGAAAAAACTCGCAGATGCCGGGGAATTAGATCTGCTAATAAGCCCTTGGGAGAGTGCCTCTTGTATATACTCTTCCATAGCGTTAGTTTCAGTGCGTGACAGTGGATATATACGCGTTCGCGGAGGTGTTCTACCAGGCAGTAGGTCTATGGCACAGTCCCAAGGGCGATGTGGCGGAAGGCAAGCAGCGTGGGTAGGTGAAAACACATCGGAGAAATCGGCATACTCATCGGGTATGGATATCGGGTGGTGCGCGTGCGGGCTTTCTATATTGGTCGTGGTAACAGAGATATCCACCAGTGTACACCTGTCTGTACAGTCCTCCAACCAAGAGACGATTTGCCGCGATACCCAATTAAATTGGGGGTTATGTTTCTGTAACCACGGTAGACCGAGTACAACCGCCGGGCGCTCATGCTGAACCACCAGGAAGTAAATGACTTCCGCGTGCGATTTAGTGACTTTCAGTATCACATCCTTTGTCCTGTGGGTAACCCGGTGTCCGCCTAGTGTGTGTCCGTCAAACGACTTAGCATAGACCGGCTTATCTAAACGAGAGGTAGCGATATTCAACCGCTTAACCAGTGTCTGAGTCATAACGTTACCGGTCGCCCCGAATCTATCAAAGCTGCTACGTGTATGGGCGTGTCATTGACTAACAGAACTACCTCTAAGCAGAATTGCGATTTAGTGAGTGACTGGGAAAGAAACGGGATTACCGCCTTATGAGTCACCTTAGTCCTTGGTAGTTCGCGCTGATGACATTGTCCCTCGACCCTGCTGAGGCTACGGAGGCAGCAATGCAGTGAAACAGGATGCTTTTATTTACAAAGTGGTACACACACGTGAAACGAAGTCCTTGAACGCACGTAGTAGCTTCCGTAGTAATATCCGTCTTGATAACCCCTTTGCACATAGAGGGGAAAATCAGAGATTTGTCCTTTGTAGTCCTTGAGTACCTGGTGCCGGGAAAGACAAAAACGCCCACGCTGCACGTGATCCGGGCGAGTAAAAGAGAGTCTTTAAATCCTGCAGGTACTGTTTACCAAAGAACTAAAACCAATGTGCATGAGCGTCTGTTATGGAAAGTGGAGTGATGACCGGACAGTTAATTCATGTGCGACTAGCGTCTTAAGTAAACACTCCGGTAATCAGTCGCAGGTGTGTGCTAAGCACGAGGAAGGAGTAAACGAAAACCCGGCCTAGAATTCCGGGGATCCAGAGCGCGGTACGCCGGGCTCGTCCCGAGTTCGCGTGACAGGAGCATCTGCCATACATGTCCCTGGGAATGAGACGTTACTATAGATACGACAATGACAGCATCTGTTAATTGTTGATTTAAATCATTTGAATTACAGCCACCACTACTGTCAGAGCTGATGTTAAAGAAGATTAGTCAACACCTTTTGACCAATCAGATTTAAGAAATTAGTAGAGTAGATAAGTGTCATCAGTGGTAGCAATCAACTACTCCATTGTCAACAAATTTGAGAGTAAGAACAACGTCCCTTTCATACTACATAATGATCACCTGTTACCCGTTAATGTGTTTACCTGTGAAATGTTCAAAACAGGTGATTTTTGAGCATTCCACAACTTTCTCAGTCTTTTATTGCCTTTTCCCAACATTTTTGAATGTATTGTAGGCATCAAATAAAGAATGACTGTATATTTACAAAAAACAATGAAGTTGTTTTTGCATTGTACTAAATTGAATATAGGTCAAAAGCAGCATCCAAAAAGCTTCCAAACATCCCAGACAACCGAAACAGTTTATGCCCAATAACCCTCCAGATATGCTCCTTATCTAATTAAAAACTACTAATAAAAGACTTGACAAAACAAATATGTTTTCAACACTGAGACATTTCTATTATATTATGCAATAATTACGTTTTAACATGGTTATAGCTAGCAGCAATTACTACTAACATCAATAAAATTATTTTGTTAGTGGCCTAGCATCCTAACAAGCTCACAACAGAATAAATAATGACCAGCTGTGCAGAACTGTAGGTAGCTGTCCATCTTTATGTTTAGTTCAAATGTTTCATTCAAATGTACAGTGGGGCAAAAAAGTATTTAGTCAGCCACCAATTGTGCAAGTTCTCCCACTTAAAAAGATGAGAGAGGCC
>JAQMCW010000019.1:7376835-7388097 GCA_030068335.1 Chrysichthys cranchii
TGGAGTAAGACAACATGCATAAAGAGGATGATGTGGACAAAATACTCATTTGCCTAATAATTCTGCACTCCCTGTATGCACTCTCAGAATTAATCCTTTGGGATGTACTACCCTGGGCATGAAGTAACTGTAGATAAAATGCTGATTCCCTTCAAGGGTAACCGTTGTGTTTACTTTATTGTTGGTTACATAGAAGCAAGATATGCATGTGATGTTGGATAGCACACAGGCTGAGAGGTCACAATGTAATGTCTGACAATTTTTTCACTTCTTTTGAGCTTGGCAAGAAGCTTTTGCAGTGCAAGATGACAATGGTGGGCACTGTGTGGTGTTACAGACCAGAGCTCCCTTCTGCTCTGTTGTCAACAAAAGACAGAGCCTATACTCTTCCAAATTTGCCTTCACTTGCAATACCATGGTTGTCTCCTACATTCCAAATACAAACAGGAAAGTTGTCCTGATGAGCACCTCCCACAAACATGCTGAGGTGAATGACCAGGCAGACAGAAAACCGGTCATCATCCTGGACTAAGTTCAAAGGAGGGGTTGACAATCTTGACAAAGTTACTGCCACCTATGCTGCTCTTTAACATGTTGGACATCTCAGCTCCTTATTTCTTATGTGATCTGGTGAGAGGTCAACCCAACTTGGAGGGCATGTTTGCAAAACTAGAGAAGGTCTTATCTGGAGGAGCTGTGCAAAGCTGTAGTTACACCAGCAATTCAACAGAAGCCACATCTTCCCCATACAATCACTTCAGCATATGTTGTGAGGGGTGCAAAACAGGATGCCTCTGCTTCTACGTCCTCACAGGCAGGCAAATTGAGAGTGCAAAAATGAGGGCGATGCCAATTCTGCTTGGCAGAAGCTGACCACAAGACACAATGTTTACATGTTTTTGGAGACTTACCTTGTTCTTTTTTGTTGATTGTGAAACTTCAATAAATGTAGCAAAAATGCATTTAAATGAACGTGGGGTCAATTTGACAACAAATTCAGGTAAAGGTACAAAATGTATTTCAGCTTTACACAACTGTGTCATCTGAAAATTGTCATACTTTTTATAAACTTGGATCCCTTTACAACAAGTCCTCACATTTTCAGATGAAGAAGTTAATTTTAGGGTATTTTTATGGATTATAAATATAAAAGAACTTCCATAAATGTAGCAAAAACCTATTGAAATGAATGTGGGGACAATTTGTCCCCAAACACAGGGAAAGGTATAAAATGTGTTACTGCATTAGAAAAACTTATATTATAAAAGTTATTTTATAAATTTTGCTCCCTTTAGCACAATTTCTCACATTTTCACATGAAATTATTTTAGGATTATTTAAATGGATTTTGAAAAATCAAACTTCTATAAATTCTTTGAAAATCAATTTTTAGTCAGTCTGGAGTCAGTTACCCAACAACAGGATGAGTAGTCTTTTTTTTTTTTTTTTTTTTTTTTTTACTTGTACAGTTAGAACGGTCTTTTGAAGTTTTAGTTTTTAGAAATTTTGATCTCTTTAGCACAGATCACAACATTTTAGGGATGAAACATTTATTTTAAGGTTTAAAAAAATAGCAATTTTCCTCTGTTCTGAGAGTCTCTATTGAGATTTGCAGCTCAAAAACTGGACTTCTGCTGCAGTCACGTGGTCAATAGAAGTTATGCAGGGTAGGGAAAGGGATGGCGCTTGGTAGTAAGAAAGGTCTGGGGTAAATTGGTAAATGTGAAAATTAATTATAAAACTTTCAAAATTGGGGTCATTTCAACTCCAATCACAAGAAAATGCAGGAGGATACTAACAGAGTGTAAGGGTTAAATATAAAACTGCATGCTGGATCTCAAGAACAGTAAAGTTCATTAGTTGTTCTTTGCTGGTTAGCAGGAGGATGTGAGAAAGTACACCTACTAGAAGAAAAAACTGTTAGACCTTCAAATAAGATCTTAACCATTAACTGTTGCATGCTTGGACTGTATCCTGCCACTCCTGTAAGTCACTTTAATCTGACTGCCAAATAAATAAGTTAAATAACAAAAAAACCAAAAAAATTAAATCTGAACTGAAAAAAAAAATCAAGTTCATGTGTAGAACATATAGTCTTCTTAGTGGTCGCCATGAAGAAAACTATTTATGTGCAAGAACTGCAACTTTTATTAAAAAAAAAAAAACTTAGTAAAAGTTACAGCTGTTTAGATACAGCAACAGAGCTGGTTAGGAACAGCAATATAGTACAAGTAAATTGAATGCTTTCATAAAAAATATATTGAAAGATGGATTATTTGGAACAAATGTGTGTGCGTGTACATGGGTTTTTTTTTTTTCTTCTGGGTGAGCATCAAATGTACTTAAAAGAATAACTATATTTGACATTTTCCACAAAAAAACTGCAAGGTTTATTTCATATACCTGAATTTAGCTGGTCACAAACAGGATATCAGTCACAAAACGAGCATTTTATGAGAGCTAAATGTCTCCTTTTGGTAAGAGTGCAGTATTTTTCCACTGAGGGATACAGATTAATGAAAATGTGTGTGTGTGTGTGTGTGTGTGTGTGTGTGTGTGTGTGCGTGCATGCATATGTATGTGTGTGTTTGTAAGAGAGAGTCTGTGGGATGGTACATTTGTGTGCCCAAAATTTAATTACCAATTACTAATTTTTACTTGAGTCATTCTGGTTAGAGAGGTAAGTGATGCCATATGTAGCTGGAGAGCCATTTCAGGTGTGAGTAGTTCTTCCTCATTTATCATGACTGATTTGGCAACCTTCTTGAGTTAAGTCACATATTATTAAATTACATGAAAATCAAATCACACATGACTGAAAACAAATGATTGGCACCTTTAATAAAAGATGTCATCTCTCACTGTATATTGTTTGATATAATGAATGTTTAACCAGCGGTAATGTTAATCAGAACCTGACAGCAGACCAGAAAATATTCTCTATATAGACCTGTTACTTTAGTATATTAGGAAAAACAAAGACTCTTTTTTATTTTTAAAGGTTTTATAATATTGAGTAAAGAAACACTTTCGTATAAATATACAGGACTATAAATGTTTTAAAATATCTTCTGCATTTGTAGATCAGGCCCAAAAAAGTTTATGCACTACAAAAGAGTAAATAAGTACTTGATCTCTTCCACTGTTCAATAAATGCTGTTTTTTTTCTGTAACAATGTTTGTTTGCATGTGTTTTACAATTTTATCAGTGAATTGCTGGTATTTTCCAAACAGTATACACAATAATACTGTGTGGACTACAATAAAGTAGCCAAATTAGATTTTAGCCTACGACAAAACCTTAGAAATTTGCCTACAAGAGACGTTATGAAAGCTAGGTTAGTGACAATTATGGGAGTTACTCTGATAATAAGCAAAAACACACTTTTAATTAACCTCCATTATTTTTAATTACTTTAAAGTATTAAACCTTCAAGAAACATCTTAAATGACAGGACATACATGAACACTCAAATGGACTAAATATAGATGAAGTGAATATAAGAACCCCTGTAATTGCCTTTGGACTGTTTGAACTTTTTCCATACATACATCCCATCTCATGAGCAGACTGTGGCTTTAGTATTCTTTTTCCTGGTCGCAGTTCCCTTGGGTCTCTGCTTCACTGCTAAAACAGTAACATTCAGGTTCAGTTGTGTAGTCACTTCTGTACTGTAAGCTTCCTTAAAATCATCATGCACATGTTCTCTTTCCTGTGATTAGAAGTAGGCTTCAGATGAATCTTACATATGTTCTGCTACAGCTAGGGTTATGTTTATGGCCATATGTCTAGCTATAGAAGCAAACAGATTCTATTACTCCCCCAGTCAAGTTAATGATTGGTCTCTTAAGTGTTGTTAAATTTAATAGATGCATTTGTGTGTGCGATGTATTATGATAATAGATGTATTTGTGTGTGTGATGAATACAGGGCTGCCTCTACCATTCTAGCAGGCATTGCAGGATCAGCAGTAGCTTCAGAATGCCTTCGCACTCTCACTACCTGTAACAGATATAGCCAAAAAATTTTTGCCATTTTACAATGTATATTTATCATGTTGATATGCTTAGTGTTTTTTCATTAACCTCATTAAACTGAATTATGCTGCACAACCTCATTTGTTTATTTATAGCAAGTGCTTATTTATTGTTTCCACATAGAATTCCACAAATGTCTGCTAGCACATAACACATCAACTCTATATCTCTGTAGGACAATGATAAATATGAGAAACACCATTGCAGCCAACAGAGAGTACCCGCCACCAAATACTGTTTGTCATGCAAACATGATCTATTTATACTCATGATTATGTTGTGTGAGCATTTTTGTGTATTCTCATACATACATTCTCATGTATTTCCTGTCACTAAGTGTTGGATTTCTGTTCATATTTTGTTGAAAGGTCTCACAGTGTTTGGGATTTCTTATATATCTGACTAGGCACATTTGGGGAAAAGAAAACTGCAGTTGGATTACACTACCATTTTATTTTTGTCACAGATCTTGTGGTGAGAATATTGAACCTACTGTTTAATAAATTGTTATGGTAAAAGGTAAGGTTTTGGATCATAATGGGTCATTGCCTTGAATACGTACTGGCAGAGGACTCATTGGGTTGTGACTGAGCAGTGAGTAACTGCCTACTCGTGACCTTGGAGGCAATGGTCTCTTCTTATTGCTATTCAGATGACGCCTTGATCTGTCAGCCTGAAAAAGGGAAACACAGTAAGATAATAGCTGTTCATATTTTTAATGTAAGGTGCACACACAATCATAAAGACACACCTGAATCAGAGTGTTGGGGAAGCCCTTGGCTGTAAAGGCTCCTGGTAGGATGGCTTGGCCCTGGTGAGCTCCTCTCTCATGGTCTGAGTTTGTGTGCCTCAAAAACCTTAACTGAAATAGATACAGGTTTCGTTTTTCTCTTGGTGTTACTGTTAGCTTTTGTTTATTGAAAACATGCAAATAGTGTTTAACCTAAATAAGGGAAAGCCCTATCTCCTATCTCCAGTTTTGCCAATATACCTGGTTTGTATACCAAAATTTTCCTCATGAGTATGTTGAATTGATGTAATTATGCCCAAGTAGTTATTAAAATGTATGTATTATTATGTAATGTATTATGTAATCATTCACTCAAATAACAGATGATAAATGTACCATAAATTAGTAGGTTTAGCTCTAAATGTGTTAAAACGGATGTTTTTGTCAATGTAATTTATCTATTATTATGGTTACAAAAAATTCTTTTTTTTTTTTGTTTATCAAAATCAAAAACAAACTTTAACATTCAAAGACCGTATGTTTTTCTTCATAATACACTCCTCCCCCATCCCCCCAGTAAATTAAAAAGTAGTTTTTTTGTATTTTATCCTGAAATTTACACCAAACAAGAATAAGATTAAAACAAATACACACATACCCCACACAGGCCTACATACCCATATATAGAAAGCTGTTGGTATAATGTTGTTGTATAGAAACAGCTAAAAAATAAAATGTTGTAAATCTATCTTTATTAGATTAAGCAATAAGAAATGCTGTATGCCCTTTGGTTAGTATTGAACATAACTTATGGCAGTATATGGTGGGACACCTAACAGATATCAAACAGGAGATTTAAATTATTTTTTATTTATTTATTTACATTTACACCAACAGAAAGTTCAATAGTTATGTTCAGACATCAGACAGTTTGGCTTTCACTTTAGGGCTCTACCCTGTCTCAATGTTCTAAAAAACAGAGGTGGTGGGTGGACCATGACATTATGCTGAGTGGAAACTTTAACAGACACTGACTCATTTAAAAGCCAAGGAAAGTTGGCACCATTCTGTTCTAGTCATGTTTTCTTTACTGGACACCTAGACGAGTAGAGCCTCAGAAACCACAGGACAGACAGACATGAGAGATCCCCCTCGGTTATGTCTGTGTTTCCACTGCCCCTTTTAATGTATAAATGTTTTCCTGATACCTCAAGTTCCGTCTTGACCACAGTGATGCTCTTTTGCCGGAAAGGAATAGTTGTGGTCAGTTCAATTTAGTTGAACTTTACTGGCTTGCACGCCAAGAAAAGCAATATTGCCTATGTGTTTCTATACTCTATCATAGGCTTTGAAGTTTCTAAACTGAAATAGACAATGCACAGAACATTTTGATGAATTTATAAATGCATTTTATGAAATTCATTGTCTGTTTAATGATACTGTATTTTCAGTATGTGGGAATATTGCATACACCTTAAACCAAAGCTGCTTCATATGATAGTCCTAAGAATATTTTTTATTTGTTATGGTAAGCAAAATATATATTCTATATGGTATATTCTAAATCGTATGCATAGTTCAGCTGCATGTGTAAGGTAACAGTCTTTAGATAAATTTTTATATTTCTAAAAACAACTATTCATAGCTTAAATATTTGTTTTATTGTTTTACCACTGATTATATGAACTATCTATGAATTTTAAACCTTTTTTGTCCACAAAGGCTTCTCTGGCAGGGGCTTTTTTTTATACCTCTGCTACCTACAATTGATTTAAGTATAAGAGCAAAACTATACCTCTTTTACCATATGTTGGAGTTACCAAAGACTAGTAATGAAGATCATGAAGACAAATTTACATGAAACCATTTCACTAATACTTTAGAGAAACTACACTTCAGATGTAGAGGAGTGTGATATCTCAAAATGTGTAAAAAGCCCTTACCTTTACCCTTTCAATCTGGCCACTGTTGCAATCCATTCCTACATCTGCACAGTCTAACGCATGTGTCAGCAGGTAACCCTGCATACACAGCAGGAAAACCCAAAATACTGTGTTCATTACTGCAAGCAAATGTGTTTGTGAGAGAAAATGGGTAAGGAACACTGTCAGCTCTGCAGTTTTTTGTCTGCGTTTTATACTCCCAGCTTTAATGGAGACCAGATGGGAGACAAGGAGGAGAGGCAAGGCGCAAAATACACACACGCAGACACAGAATCTCAGACACACACACATGGCTCTGACCTCAGGTATTCCCTTACACAAAATAAAGCATAAAGACATGAATCTCAGACACACTTTTTATTTTATTATGCAGACAAAAATTAACGAAACTGGCCCTGTCAAACAGGGTTTGTTGAAAGCAAAACAAGGACTACTGCTGGTATATACTTCATGTCCTCCCCACAGAATATAAAAGACTGGCAGGAATATTTGTAGGGATTTGGAGGTTGGCTCCTCACCAGCTGCATGCTTTAGCCACATAATAGTCACATTCCAGGCTTGTGAGGACTTTGCAGTGGTTTCTTTGACGTTGACTGTGCTATTATATGATGGTGTGTAGGAAGATGAGTTCCAAACAATTACACAGACAGACAAGCTGTAAAGGTTCATGCAGCTGTGACATTTGGAGTCAGGAATAAAATGCACATTTCCAAAAAGGAATCTGGGTGTTTACTTATTCTTCTTATCTTAGCACTTTGGCTGGCACATGCCATCTACACACATTTAGTGTCTATGTTTTAGTCTTGATACCAGATTACAACTGTAGCAGCTGCCCAAACGTTCTTCATTTATGAGTAATTTGTACAAGCCTCATTTTCTATTATTTTGTCTAATCATTTTCATATTAATTAGAGTTGGGCTATGTTATAAAAAAAAACTTTCAATGATCTTTTCGATAATGTACACCTGCACAATCACTAGACTGTGTTCTTCAAATTGAGAGTACAGAGTCCTGACTAGCCTCTGATGGTCCTAACTTGGAAGGATCTGAGCTACTGTGGGAGCATGAGCTCATTTAATGTTGAATATTATTGCTTAATTTAGACAGTAGTGCAAATATATTGATCATATGCAATACCTTGAACTATAACCTCACCTTTCAAGCAGAAAATCATGATAAACCATTTTCTGTAAACCTAGTCATATGATGTTTATGAAGCAATTAGAAACTTCACATGATGCTTCACAGGATGGTATTTTCTCTGTGCTGTGACAGTGTCATGAAGCAGGAAGAAAGAGGAACCAGTCCTTGTGGTATGCATGATGAGGGCCTTGTGACATGAGATCATCTTACTTAAAATAAAGAAGTGATTAAACTGATTAAACATCTTAAAAGTATTATTTTGCCTGGACGTATTTCTTTGGAACATCATCTGCCGTGACGATACCAATGAAGTACTCTTGATTTGGAAAAATAAAAACTGTCTAATGAATTTATTACTAAAATAAGAGAGTGTTGTGCATTTGCCTAAATCCCTTAATCTGAACAGGTCCACTCAACAGGCTTCAGGCTCGTGATGAAATTCTGACTTTGTGAGACTGAATGTACGCTTCACTCAAGTCCTACTGAATGTAACTTCTTCAGTATACATCCTAAATAGATACATGGAAGACACTGTGCTGTATCATCATTTTACAATAGGTGGTGATCTTCCTGTTAAACATTGAGACTATGTATGAGTCCTGAACACTAACTGGAAGGTTATTCCATAACTGTGGGGCTTTATAAAAGAAAGATCTGCCCCCTGCTGTAGTCTTCAATATTTGAGGTACGAACAAATGGCCTGGACCTTTGGGTCTAAGTCAGAATTTTTTGCCTAATATTTTCAATTTTGTTATTGAAAAAATTCATGAAGTCATTGCTCCTGCAGTTTGATGGTGTGAAAATTTTTGTGGAGCACTTTTTCCTAGTTAATTTTGCAACAGTATTAAATAAAAACCTAGGGTTATTTTTACTATCTATTAGGGTACACAAATACATAGTTTGAACAGCACTAAGAGCTTTCCTATAGCTCAAGCGACTCTCCTTCCATGCTAATTTGTTTAAAGTCAATTTATTTTGACACCATTTGCATTCTATTTCTGAGAGGACTGTTTTAGGGCTCATGTGTCATCATTGTTCTAGCATGCAACTTTTTTCTCTGTAATTATTTTTCTTTTAAGTGGCACTTCATTGTCTAATGTACAGTGAAATGTTGACTCCAAACTTTTTGTTGTTGTCATGATTATGTAGTTTGGGCAAACACATGTGCAGGCAAGAGACAGCAGTTCATTCCCAACGGGTTTATTATAAACACTGATAGAGGTACAACAACAGCAGACAAGATCAAAATAAATAACAGGTAGGGGTCAACAAGGTGCAAACAGTTATAAACAAGGCTAGGCAAAACACGTGAGAAAACCAGGAAACAGAAGTGTAGTCAAAACCAGCAAAAGCAAACATGGAAATTATAAAGTCTTGGCAATAGTGCAAATCAGCTAGAAAACTACTCTAAGACTTTGCAAGTATAGCATGCTTCAATGAATCCATATATAGTCCAAGTAATCATTGCTTAAGGCGGAACACCTGCTTTCACCCACGTGATGTGCTGAGCACAGCATGAGACCTCGGGCATGCACCGACAGTGGACAAAGCCAGAGATAGCGCACCATGCATGCGCCGTGCAAGCTAATATTCAAAGCACACTCTGTGCACACGCTGTGAGGGTAGAGTCCATGACAGAGCCACCCCCCCAAAGGCACTACTCTTGGAGTGCCTTTCACTATAGCTCTATAGTGGGGCCCCAGGCCTGAGCTTGGGGCCTGGCACTCGACACAGGGGAACAGAACTTTGGTTTCACTATGGTTGAAAACCTTGGCATGATCTTGATCCCAGGCTCAGGCAGGAACATAACTACAGGTTTAGGTTAGGGGACAGGCATAGGCTCAGGCATGGACTCAGGCATGGACTCAGGCATGGGTGTGACCATGAAATGGTGTGGGATACTGCACAGTCATGAACATGGACACAAGGATCAACACCAGGATAAGTATCGGCACTAGTACTGTGACCGGCATGGTAACAGGGACTGGGACAGGTTCTGTGACTGTGACTGGAACAGGCTCTCATTCCTTGTCTGGAACAGGAATGGGCCCCATGACTTAGACTGGAACCAGCAGTTGCTAGGTGACTGTGATGGGAACAGGCTCTTTCTCTGTGATTGAGACTGGAACTGGCTCTGAAGCTGAGGTGGTGATCACCCTTACAGGCTTGGGCACATACACTGTAAAAGGACCTAGAGCAAGATCAGAACAGGAGTAAGCTCTGGCTTTGAGGCTGTGACTGGAACAAGAACAGGCGTTTGCTCTGTGACTGGAACAGGAAAAGGCTCTCTCTCTGTGACTGTGATGGATGGGAACAGCAATAGGTTCTGTTACTGTGACTGCTACTGGAGTAGGAGTTGGCTCTGACACTGTAACTGGAACTTTGACATTCTTTGTGCCCAATAACTCAGGTTCATTATGTGCAGTGAATTCTAAGACAGGAGACACTGGAACAGGGCTTGTGACAGGAACATGAGCATGTTCTTATTCTGTGGCTGGACTAGTCTCTGTGGTTGTAGCAAGTTCTGTGAATGTAGCAGACATTAACTTTGTGACAGGCTCTGTGGCTGTAGCAGGCTCCAGGAATGTGACAGATATTGAAATTGTATCAGTCCCAGTGAATACATTAGGCTCTGTGAACCTAGCAAGCTCTGTGTACAGGGGCTCTGGAGCAGTCATCTCCTTGGCCACTGGAGAGAACTCTGGAGCAGTTGCCTACCTTTTGGCCACTGGAGGGGGCTCTGGAGCAGGTGTCACCCTTTTGAACTGTGGGAAGACCTCATAGGACAACTTAAGATTCTCCCCAAAGTCTTTAGGATTCTACGGACATGGGTGCTTCATAACAAACATGGGAATTATCAAGGCTCAGCAATAGCACACACAAATGAGGAAACTGCTCTAATGCTTTGCAAGTATAGCATGTTTCAATGAGTCCATATAAAGTCCAAGTAATCATTGCTTGAGGTGGAACACCTGCTTCTGCCTACATGATGTGGTGAGCACAGCATGAGACCTCTGGCATGCGCCAACAGTGGATGCAGTCAGAGATAGCGCACCATGCATGTGCCACATGAGCCAATGTTCAAACCATGCTTCATGTACACACTGCGAGGGTATTAGTGCTTTGTCTAAAGAAACATCCAGGAGTAATTTGGAATATAGTGCTGGGTGTCTGTAAATAATAATTAGCAGGATTGACTGGGCAGACTTATTTTTTTGCGGCTACATATATTCTCGAATGTATTGGATTTTTATCCAGGTTTGTGTGTGATGCCCAGATTATCATTATAAATAAGTGTAATGCCTCCTCCTCTGCCAGTTAGATAAGGCTGATGCATATAATTGTAGCCAAGAGCAGTGGTCCCCAACCTTTTTTGCGCCACGGACCGGTTTTGTGTCAGAATATTT
>JAQMCW010000019.1:7412330-7423397 GCA_030068335.1 Chrysichthys cranchii
TGTGTGTGTGTGTGTGTGTGTGTGTGTGTGTGTGTGTGTGTGTGTGTGTGTGTGTGTGTGTGTGTGTGCATGGTGTCCTATGGCAATGCACAATGGCTTGAAATCCCTCTGTCTCATTCACATCTACTCAAGAAAAATCCAGCAACCTCAAAGTTATGAACTACAGGCAAGTAATTTTAGTAATCTAAAAATGGAATACACATAATCAACCTGCATAATCAAGCATGAAATCGATTAACTTTCCCTCCACAAATATGGACTTACATTGCCTTGTAAAAAGGATTCACCCTGTTTTTCCTGTTTTGTTGCATTACAACCTCAAAATAAATAGTAAAATAGTCCAAATTGTTAAAGTACAAAAAAAGAAAAAATACTAAACTGAAAAGTTGAGTACATATGAATTCAGCCCTTTGTTATGAACCCCCTAAATAATATTTGGCACAACCAATTAACTTTAGAAGTTGCATAATTAGTAGAGTACCGGTAACTCTCCTGTTATGTTTCAGGTCAAACTCTTAAAGTTAAAAAAAATCTAAAAAACCAACCAAAAAAAAAAGTTGAAAGTATTTTTTGGTATGAAACTTCTGCTTGGCTTAATACTTTCAGTTGTACACCCCAGTGTGCAGGGCTTTATAGAAGAGTGGCCAGAAAAAAAGAAAATATATTTGGAGTTTGCCAAACGACATGTTGCAGACTCCCCAGACACATAGTAGAAGGTTCTCTGGTCAGATGAGACTAAAATTTAACTTCTTTGCCATTGTGGAAAATGCTATGGAAGTGTGGCCCAAACCCAACATTTCCAATTACCCTGAGATCACCATTCCCACAGTGAAGCATGACAGTGGCAGCATCATGCTGTAGGAATGCTTTTCTTTGGCAGGGACTGGAAAACTGGTCAGCAAATAGAATAATCCATGAGGGAAAACTGTTTCAGTCAGCCTGAAATTTAAGCCTTATTTAGGTTTACCTTCTAGCCGGACAATGACTCTAAATAAAGCTAACGCTACATTGGAGTGGTTTAAATGGAAATATTTAAATATCTTGAAATGGGGAAAAAATCCCAGTGCATAGATGTACTAACCTAATTGATTTACAGCTGGAATTTCAACAAAAGTTGGTTCTACAGTGTACTGACTTGGGGAAGGGAGGTTAATACTCATGCACACTCAAGATTTCAGGGTTGTTGTTTTTTTGTCAATATTTTGCACCTTCAAAATGATAGGCATGTTCAAGATTCAAGATTCAAGACCATTTATTGTCATTGTACAGTTTCCTGGACAACGAGATTGACTGTGTTGTGTAAATCAAATGGTACAAACCCCACAAACCCCACAAATTAAAATCCATTTTAATTCCATTCTGTTATAAAAGCCAAATAGGAGGCTTGATGGTTGATTGCAGACCTGATGAAAGAAGTGGAATCAGCTGTGCCTGATGTTTGGATGGAATGAAAGCCTGCAACCATGCTGACCATTTTCAGATAAGGCTCAAGACTCCTGGCATAAGTCTTTATATTACACATTCATCTGATCATTTACAATACCATTATTTACACATACCATTATGTACACATGTTTTCCTTTATTTTATTATTTTAATTGCTGCATTGCTGCTGGAGTTCTGCAGCTTATTAATTTCCTAAAAGTTTAATTCCTGTGCAAATTGTGACATAACAATAAATCCAAAGCCATCACATCAAACTTATTTATTTATTTACTTATTTGTTTATTTATTTATACATTTATGTTTGTGCATTTACTTGTTTGCCGATGTTTTGATTATCCATGTTACCAACTTTAAGTATCATTTCATTTATTGAATGTTACACAATAACCTAATTTGCATTCAAGGTTTTTTCTGAATGAATTTCTGAAGGTTTTTTTTTTTTCTGTGTGGGAGTGCAAATGTTTAGGAGCATGGCTGACATGGCATGTTGATTAAGCAGCTATGCCTAACAGAACCTCAAATCTAAATCACTAAGTCATTCATGGTCTCAGGGTTTCAGGGGCTCCAAGGCCATGATTCTTAACTTGATGTATGAGTGGGCTGATTGCGGCATTGATTAACACTAGTTTACTCACCCCCAAAGCGGTAGACAACTGTCGTGCCATGAACCGTTCAATATCAACACCTGATCTGTGCATGAGGGTGTGTAGTTGTGTGTGAAAGCGCATGTGTTTAAGAGGAAATTAGCTGCTGTCAACAAACTAAACATAGCAGTCATGCTCTCCACACCTGACTTTATGCATATGCATTACAGTACCTCTTAACTGTAAATTTAGTCACTTGTGCGGAGAATGCTAAATTGAAACTACTAAATATAGGTGACACAAAGTGCAGATTATGTTATTTTACAATTTGCTGTCCCGTGAAATGTAGGGCTGCACACCTATAAATTATTGTTTTCTATTTCCATGTTTAATGCAAGGAATATGGTGGTCTTAAAAAGTAAAATTTAAGCTGTTTTTGAACCTTGATGCCTAGCAAGCTTCAATTTCCCACAGCGTCTAAGCTTTTTTTGTATTTAACTTCTACATATAAGAGTAATCCTTAATATTGGTGTGTCAGTGTTTTTATTTCTGCTACATTTTAAGCCTTGGCGATCGCCCTGCAAAGATAATGTGGGTTAATGAGATAGACCAGTGCAGTAGTAAATTCTGTCAATGTACCTAAAGTGTTTAAAATCTTGCCAACTAAGTGTGCTTTTCTCATGCAGTGAATGTCACACTGTCATTGTTGTATATTTATGTGCTTTAAGAAAAAACTCATAAGCCGTTTCAACTGAGTTTGTAATCTGATATTAACTGTCATAATGCATTGCAATGCTTTCCATTACATGATTACACCAGGCTCTTCAAGTACTTTTTTTGATGAGGGCCAACGTGTTCAACATAAACTGAACAATTCTACCAGTGCTGTGTATTTGTTGTCTATATTTGGCAAGAGCTAAAATGTCAGGCTCATGGGAAGTGACAGCAAGCTGCTTTCTAACGTGACAGCTAGTGACATTACCTCTGTTTTTTTTTTTTCTTTGTGCAAAACAGTGTCAAATAGATCATTTAGAGAACTTCCATTCTTCTCATGCCTGTAGTGTCAGACATAAATAATTTCCAAATATATGACATTCAATTTTACTTCACATTTAATCAATAAATGTTTTTTTTTTCTTTTTCCAAAGAATCCAGGCAACCCTAAAGAAGGCTACTGTGGCCCTCTCTTGCTCGGAACATGAGTAGATCATGATGGCCCATCTATTCATAGTGTGAAGGAAATTTTACTTATTCATGTAGTTCTTGTGTTATGATATTGCATTTAAACTCCTTGTGGCTATCAAAGAAAACATACATAGTGTTGGTATCTGTATTTTTCTTTCAGGTGCTATACCACACATTCCTTTCACAATAGATAGTCTTGTTTTCCAGTCACTGTAGCTGAGGGAGCAAAATCTGCCTAGAAACTCAGCTTTTCACATGCACACACATAGTGCTACATATAGAGACTATGCTCTGCTGAGAGCAGGGTGCTATTGTCTTTTTCTATTTTCTTCTGTTTGATTTGTATTGTTTGCTCTTCTTTGCTAATAAAAACCTTTTATTGCATTAGGAAGAGACCAGTGGTGTTTATCAATTTGCCATGAAAATAGCTTATGGTTAGGCTTTGAATCTTGATTCAGCAGGTGTGTGAACCTTCAGGAAGATTAGCATTGATGCTGCCATGCTGAGTGAGGAAATGTTCTTAAGGTTTTATGCTTCTGTGACTGACTTGGGAAAGAACTGATAAATTGGCATTGCTCCAGGATGTGTAAGAATTCATCTTTCTATCCACTTACTTTTGAGCTACCAGTTCTCAATTTCAACTTTTCACTTTTTTTAACGTAGACATTTTGTCAGGAAGAGCACATGGAAAAGGAGATGTGGAGCAGGAAAGTGGTTTCCTATTGGATGAAATTAAATGTGGCTCTTTTTCACTGAAAACATTTTTCTTTGGGCAAATGAAATGCATTCTAATTTTTAACGTTTGATCGAGACCAAAAAAGGCAGGTTGTGGGCCACATTTGGCCTGCAGGCCACCAACTGAATAGTGCTGGCTTACACAATCTGGAACTTGCCAAGGCCTATTAACTTCCTGTTATTTATCATTCCTGACTACAGCTTGTTGATTCTCTGTGTACAAAATAAAAATGGTTTGTTTGACAAGTATAAGTTAAAGGGAGATGTAGCAACCTTGCCATGTTCTCGAAGAAAAAGACCCAAACTGCCAGCTGAGTGTTAGAATCAGGAGGTGAGGCTGGATGCATTTGCAGATTAAGTAAGATGTTTAATCGTAGCGAACAAATATATAAATCAGCAGGCATAATCGTAAACAGGGCAGACAAAAGGTCAACCGATCAGGCATACGGGCAAGAAGAGGCAAGACCGAATCAGGGTTACAAAACAATCCAAAGTCAGTACCAAGAATCAAAACAGGGCAGACAAGGGCAGAGCAAAAATCGGAAATGATAAAACAAAACAGTTATACACAAAATGGCAGTCAGAAAAAACAAGGTTTGGCAATAGCGTGTACACGTGGCAGAACTAATGCTTCGCATTGCATGTGTGTTTGTGAGAGTCTTAAATAGTCCATGAGTAAATGAGCTGCACCTGCGTCTCATTAGAATTCAGGTGACCTTGACCTCGGAAGGTCTTCGGCCATGTTGGGAGATCGCAGGTGCTCCTGGGAAATGGAGTCATTTTGTGGTTGCGGGTTGCCAGAGTCCGTGACACTGAGAGGAAATTGTTTCCCATGAATCATCAAGTAACAGGCCTGCCATGAACTGGAACCTGCTGGAACACTGGTCTACCCTCAAGAATATTTACAGTGGACTGACAACCTTCCACCCAAGATGCCCCTGCTCCAAAATCTGCACCTCAACTAAAGTTTGAAGCTGGCCACATGAGCAAAGAAAAAGACTTCTGAAACAAAGACTGTTTAGCTACAATGACAAGAGGTACAGGGGAGCATTGCACCAACTGTTAAGCATGGTGGTGGTTGCATCATGCTCATGGGAGCATCATGGGGCAGTTAGTTGCTGCTAGTGGAACTACTGCATTGCATAGTGGATGAACCTCATAATTCTTCAGCATAACCTCAAACTATTACCTATGATCAGTGTTTCCCAAATAGTAGGTGGGCCACAAATGGTCATTTGTAATAAATAAATAAAATGTTTTTAATTTTCAATTTTGTAATTAAGTTTAAAATTACCCTAAATAATACCATAATAATCTGCCTATCCATTAATGTTTTTTATTCTAGGGATGACTGTCTAGAATATTTCTGTCGTGTTTTCTGTTTTTTGCTCAGTTCTGGTTAAACCTGACCCACCTATCTTTGCCTGACATTTTGGAATTTTCTCTTTGCATGATTGTTTTGGACCATTTGCTGGATTATGTATTCCCCTGTAAATATAATTCCCTGTAATTAAACCCTGTTTGCTTGCATATGTATTCAGCCTTACCTTACTTTCCTGATATACAGTATTTTAGTTTTGTGTGCTGATCAGGTAAGGTTTGGGTGGACGGCAGAAGAATTTTCATATTGGGCCACAGCATTCTGAAATTTTGGAAAGGCTGAGCTAGACAGTTAAAACTTATATTCAAATGGATGTTCCAAAAGGAAAACATAAATTAAAAATTTCCTGTTTTTATTAAAGATATATGTTGCATCACCATTCTTTCTTAGAAAAAGAACAGTTCAAAGAAATAATAGAAAGCCCAATATTGCTATTGCATTCATGTTCATGATGACTGTATGTAAACTTCTGACTCCAACTGTAAATGTGACCTGTGCTGGCAAAAATGAGTCGGAATGCGCATAGGCTGATTATGGCTGTCATTTTTTGTCTGATTTCAACAAACCATGCCTCATTTTGAAGGTCTTTAGATGGACAATGTGGAAGTAAAAATAACTCACTTTTGAAAATTTCCTCATTCTGACTCATTATGCCAGCACAGGTCACAAATGTAGGCATTCTATCTGTAAGAGTAATTGGAATAAAATAGCGGAATAAAAGAGAGTAGGTACTAGACTGGCCTGTGTGTAGACCAATCCTATGTGTAGCACATTGCAAAGCACAAAATATGACAATGGAGACCCCAGACTGTTGGGTAACTGAAGTTGTATATCAAGAAAGAATGGAAAATTTGTGGAAATTAGTGTCCCCAGTTCCCAAACAATTACTGAATGCTGTTAAAAGAAAAGTTAATGTAACACAGTGATGTGTCGAGGCTCCATCAGTGATCAGTTGAAACTGATGCAGACTTTATGTTTGGCCTACAGTGAATCTTTTGTTGAATAACTGTACTTTTGGATCATATACCAATGGTTATAGAACTGAGTTAGGTATAATGGCACTATCCAGTGTCACCCAAATAAAATGGGTTCCCTTTTTAGTCTGATTCATCTCAAGGTTTCTTCCTCTTTTCATCCCAGAGAGATTATCCTTGCCACCGTCGCCACAGGCTTGGTCTTTAGGGATATACAGTATGAGTGTATATACAGTGGAGATTTCCTAAATGTCTTACAATTTCCTAAATGTCATGGTCACTATGTAATCCTATTTGAAAATGATCCAAACAGGAGTAAAAGAGCAGTATTTTAACCATATGTCAAGAGTTACATAAATTCAGAAGCACAGTAGAAACTTAAATGAGATACAGTATTTGAAAAAGAACACTGATCAATAATAGAGAACACTTTCAGATATCTCCCAGTTATTGGTGTTAATCTGGCAGCTGGTGCTAATATCCTTAATTATCGTACAAATCTTATTTAACTGGCAGCCTAACTTTCCAGTTATCAATGACTTTGCAAGATGTAGAGCTGTTCTAATGTAACTGAAACCCTCCAACAGCAGGCTGCCCAGATGAAGGCCAAAGGGATGACCCTGTCAGCCATAGCAAGAGAAGTTGGTCATTCCAAATTTGTGATTTCAAGAATATTGCACCTTTACAATGTCACAAACTCATTCAAGTCCCCCAAGAAGGCTGGTCGTCCATGGAAGACAAATGTAAGAGAGGACATGATAATGCAGAGAATGTCAGTGGGGAATTGTTTCAACACTGCAGCTGGTATTGCTTGCCAATTCAGGACTAAATGGGGTAAGGATCTGTCTAGTCCTAAAGTGTCTTGATGTTTAAGAGCATTTGGACTGACAGCCTACTCTGCAGTGACCAAACCTCTCATAAGCAGCAAGAATCAGAAGGCTAGACTAGCATGTTGTGTGTACTGGTCCAAAGTTCACTTTAGAGATGAAAGCAAGATTAATTTATTTGGGTCTGATGGGAAACATTATGTTCTTCATGAAACTGGGGAAAGACTGAACCCCAATTGTTTTAAGAAGATGGAGCAGGCATTGTCATGGTTTGGGGAATGTTTTCTGCAGCAGGGCCTCTTTTTAAGATGATTATCACGCATGAAACACACCACAGCACAGCATAGCGTGACACGGTGAAATTACTTCTCTGCATTTAACCTTTCACCAGGTGAAGCAGGGAGCAGCCGAACAGTGCAGCGCCCGGGGAGCAGTGTTTGGGGGGACAGTACCTTGTTCAGGGTACCTCAGTGTACCTTGTTGGTCCTGGGCCTTGAACAAACAACCTTCCGATTGAAGGGCCAATGCCCTGACCGGTAGGCTACCACTGCCCCTATACAGCTACATGGCAGAGTGAATGCAAATGTTTATCAGAACCATTTTCAACGATATGTGGTTCCTTTCCCTGCATTCATTAGCCAATCAGCCAGCAATTTCCATGCAGGACAATGCCCCCTATCACACAGCAAATCAGGTAAAGCAGTTCCTTGAAACTGAAAACACCGAAATGATGAAATTGCCAGCCCAGAGTCCTGATATAAACCCAATAGAAAACCTCTGTGAAATCCTTGCTGACAAAATTATGGCTAAGAAACCCACTACAGTCACTGAACTGTGGAGGATACTGCAAGAAGTGTGGACCAAATCACACCACAGTGATGTCCTGTGGCCACAGATGTGCTGAAGTCATTCAAAGTAACGGTCTGTACAATTCCTATTAATTTTTGACTGTTGTAACCTTGAGAAAATTTAGTTGTGACCTTTCTTGATGCTACAGTCATTGCTGTTCTCTAATTTTGATCAGTGCTTGTCAGTACATTGTGACCTCGTGACCTCGACATTTAGGAAATTGTAGGTTATTCTCCCATTTTTTCCCAAAAAATCATTTTTTCCCAATCAGTTTTCTAGCTATAGGCCAATATCCAATCTTCCCTTTATTCCCAAAATTTTGGAAAAGGCTGTAGCACAGCAGTTAAGCTCATATCTACACAGGAATAACATTCATGAAATGTATCAGTCAGGGTTTAGACTTCACCACAGCACAGAGACAGCACTTCTTAAATTGGTAAATGACCTTTTACTGGCATCTGATTAGGGTTGTGTCTCCCTGCTTGTGTTACTAGACTTTAGACCTTAATGTAGCCTTTGACAGCATTGATCATGATATACTCCTTGATAGATTAGAAAAGTCTGTTGAAGTTAAGGGAACGGCCCTCTCCTGGTTTAGATCTTATTTGACTGACCGTTATCAGTTTGTTGATGTAAATGATGACTTCTCTCCACATAGTAAAGTACACTTTGGTGTTCCTCAAGGTTCTGTGCTAGGCCCAATGCCTTTTTCCTTATACAGTGTTACCTGTACCCATGAGCATCTGAGGCTATGAGTAACTTGAGTCACGAGCATTTTTATTTAATAAAATCTCACTGTACCCACAAGCAATGATTGGAGCCACGAGCGGTACTGCGAGCCCGCCTGCCTCATTATCTCTATATGCATAAACAATGGGGAACAAGGGAAACACACGGGTCAGCGGCGGTCAGTCCCTCAAAGTATCTTGTGTTGTTAGCATCTCTTTGAGACCACGTGAACTATTTTTGTGCTTTCGATTTCTTTCAATTGCTTCAGCTGGCTCATTCTAACAGCTGTTTTGTGTTGCCGCAACATGCCACCAGAGCGGTGCTATGATACGTATGTTTACATCCACTCTTGTAAATGTATGAATGTTTTTTTATATAAAATTCTTCTTAAAGGTAAAACTATGCTTAGCGTATAGTGAGCAGCGTAGCCTACGGGACTTGGTCTCTTTTGAGTACGGCCATAGCATAGTTTTTTATGCATTTAAAGATGAAAGTGTGTCTAATATGCCGAAAAATATGATATTATCAATCAATACTACTTATATTGTCACTAAAAGCTCAATTATTGTGCCTATAAATGTTTCATATCCCATTATTCCTTATGGGAAAAATTGTTTGTACCCACGAGAAATTGTACCCACGAGCTGTGTCTTCAAACCAATTACTCTCGTGGGTACAGCTATCACTGTATATGCTTCCATTGGGTAAGATTATTCATAAGCATGGTATTAGCTTTCACTGCTATGCTGATGACACACAACTGTATGTTTCTGCAAAACCAGATGAGAGACACCAGCTCAGTAAAATTGAGGATTATGTAAAGGACATTAGAGAATGGATGCTTACAAATTTCCTGCTACTTAATTCTGAAAAGACAGAAGTAATTGGACTAGGACTGCATTCAGCTAGAAGCAAGTTTTCTGATTACACAGTAAGTGTGGATGGCCTTTCTGTACCACCGTGTGCAGAAGTAAAAGACCTCAGTGTGCTCATTGACTCCAGTCTCTCTTTTGAAGCTCATGTAGACAATATTACCAGGACAGCCATCTTTCATCTGAGAAATATTGCTACGATAAGAAATATAATGTCACTGCACGATGAAGAAAAACTAGTTCATGCTTGTGTCTCATCTAGATTAGATTATTGTAATGCCTTATTGTCTGGATGTTCCATTAGGTGCATAAACAAGCTCCAGTTAGTCCAGAATGCTGCAGTGAGAGTCCTTACTTGAACTAGAATATTTGAGCACATTACTCCTATCTTATCTACACTGCACTGGCTTCCAATCAAATTTCGCATTGATTATAAAATACTACTTTTGACCTATAAAGCACTGAATAGTCTCGCACCGCAGTACCTGAGCAATCTCCTGATCTTTTATGATCCACCAAGCCTACTTAGATCCAAAGGTGCAGGTAATTTGTTAGTACCTCAAATACTGAATGCTACAGCAGGGGGCAGATCTTTCTCTTATAAAGCCCCACAATTATGGAATAACCTTCCAGTTAGTGTTCGGGACACAATCTTAATGTTTAAATCTAGGCTGAAAAGGTATCTGTTTAGTCAAGCTTTTTGTAAATTGCTTTATTAGCTAAATGAGCAGATCTAGAGGGTTCTCAGGCACAGAGTGTTTTGGTAAACTGGGATGTTTGGATGCTGTTGCCCCCCACTTGATGGGGGAGTGGGTGGACGCTTTATGTCCTAGGGCTCCCTCATGTCGGTGTTACCTTCTGGTTATCCCTATTAGTTTTGCTGTCATAGCTAGTCTTGCCGGAGTTCCTGCTTGCACTCAGCACATTGCCTTTAATCATCATGTGACAATACATATCTAACCGGTCTCTCTCTCTCTCTCTCTCTTTCTCTCTCTCTCTCTGTTGAGCTGCACAAGCTGTTCCTGAGAGATCAGTGTGTGTCATCCTGCTCCTAATTTGGAGTCGTCATCTGGGGTGCAATCGCTGCTCTTGGGAGTGGCCCATGTGGACTGCCTCGGTGTGCATCCGGGAGCTGTGGGGATGGAGTTGGCCTGCTGCTGGCATGGGTGGTTCTGCTGCGGTGGTCCAGGACTTGGATTGCTGTGGATTGTCTTGTGCTTGAGGCTCCATTGGCGATTAGTTGAAACCGAGCAGACTATTCTTAAACTACAGTGAAACTGGTGCTACACAACTGAAAGTTTCGACCACATAACACATGGATGTAGGTGTGGGTTCTTATAATGGCACTATCTGGTGTCACCGAAATGAGGATGGGTTCCCTTTTGAGTCTGGTTCCTCTCAAGGTTTCTTCCTCTTGTCATCTCAGGGAATTTTTCCTTGCCACCGTCACCACAATTTTGCTCATTAGGGAGACTGAGTAAATAT
>JAQMCW010000019.1:7471574-7482471 GCA_030068335.1 Chrysichthys cranchii
GCTAGGCTTCCTAGCCTGTAACCCAGCCAATCGGAGTGGTTTTACTGCGATTGCGCAACCAGAAAATTCCGAAGCAGAGTTAGGCTGCACACATTAGCCGGCCCAATTACCATAAATACGCACTTACCGAAGCTAAGCACACAGCCCGGTCCATGGTGAGTCACACTAACTTGACTTAACTGTTGACGGCATCTCTGTTAACTTTCCGGCTCATTGTCCCCCCTAGCGATTGAAGTCAGGAATCACACCGGCCTTGTAAAGCGATCAGTGAAATAGGAGTATAGGTTAATGGTATCGGCACTTTATGGACGAGTATGAGTACGAGTATTTTAGCAAAGTATTGGCCCGATACTGGTATCGGTATCGGTGCAACCCTAGTAAAAAATTTAATTTAATTGATTTTAGAGTACGGCTGCAACATTACAAATGGTGAAAAATTGAATGGGGTCTGAATACTTTCTGAATGCACTGTATTATGTAGATTTTCTTACAAGTCTCTATAAATTAACCGTTACTGTAGAAACAATAATGTATTAGAATAAGCATGTCAATATTAACCCGTGTCATGTAGTTGGAATGCTTGACAGAATTGCTGATGTAGGAAATTAATTTGCAGCATCTGACGAATGAGATTTGAGAATTCTACAAAGCTATGTTAGTAAAATGTGACTGCTCACAAATTGTTTAAATCTCTTAAATGCTAACTCTATAAATATGCTAGTACAGCAAAGGGAATAAAATCATGTTATAATACACTGCAATCAAAAGACCAGATATTTTATGCTATTTAGTTGGCTAGCTTTAGCTAGGCTTACCGTTTTCACAGTCAATAATGCTAAATTGGTTATGTCAAATCATTAAGTTCAAAGAAAGAAATGTAAAATAATTTTTAAAATACAGTTAACAATTGCCATTAGCTGTAGCTGAACTTGACCTTGGCTTCTCTTATTCCCTGACTGTTTCCTCACCTTCATTCTGTGTTCTCTTCTTCATTGTTCTTCTCTTTCTGTTTAGTAGAACAGTAAAAGATATCAGTCATTACTTTTGCCCATAATCTCATTGCATGATATTGTTATTTTGTTTTTTGTGTTCTTGTTTGTGTTTGTTTTCCCTCGTTCTAGCCCTACCATCGTCGTCATCCTCCCCTCTCTCCCCTGGCTCCCAGATTCCTGCTAACAGCAGCTCCACATTATCCAAGAAGAGACCCCCACCCCCTCCCCCCGGCCACAAGCGCACGCTGTCAGACCCCCCCACCCCACTCTCACACTCATCTGTGTGTAAAGGTGCGCTCTTGTGGCACTTTGCCCACCACTGAAGCTAAAACTTAGGGTCCCATTCCTCCTAACATTTCAGATAAATAATACTGAATCCAAGTTTTCAATGTGAGGTATTTCTGTAGCAGCGAACATCAACATATAAATCCCCCATCGTCACACCACAAACCTTTCTTATATAACTTAGTATGACTGACAGGAATGCAGTTATCCAAGAACTGAAAATAAGTCAAACAAAGAGCACGTAATACAGATAGTCCTCAAGTTATGACGAAGATGCGTTCGGCCACACCCATCATAAGTCGAAAATATCGTAAGTTGAAAAACTGTGTTGAACCACTTATCCTACCTTAGGTATCTTAGCCTAAGTTAACCTAGCTTATGTAACCAGGTTGAAATTACAGTGGAACCTTGGATTGCAAGCATAATCCGTTCCGGAGACGTGCTTGTAATCCAAATCACTTGTATATCAAAGCAGCTTTCCCCATAAGAAATAATGGGAACTCAGATGATTCATTCCACAACCCAGAAATATTTATATAAAAATGATTAATACAAAATATAAATACGTAAAAATACATAAAACAAAATAACCTGCACTTTACAAAATATAAAGTAAATATACATAAAACAAAATAGCCTGCACTTTAGCTTTGAAAAGAATCGTGGCTGGTGTGAGGGAGACGAGAGAGTGTCAGAAACAGGAATATCAAAGGCTACAACAAAAACACGGAAACTGGCGTACAAACAAGAGTCAAAACATGAGCAAAGTAAACACTAGAACATGGCTTGGCAATAGCGCAGGGAAATGCAAACTAATGCTTCGCAAACTTAGGGTTCATGAGTCAATCTATTTATTTGGGGGCAGGAGGTAGCTCAAGAGGTTAAGACACTGGCGTACTGATCAGAAGGTCGGGAGTTCAAATCCAAGCTGCCAAACTACCACTGTTGGGTCCTTGAGCAAGGCCCTTAACCTCAACTGCTCAGCTCTATAAATGACATAAAAAAATGTAAGTTGCTCTGGATAAGAGCGTCTGACAAATGACGGTATTTATAGTCTATATAATTAGTCCTAATGTCCTCCGGCATGCCCCGCTATTGGGAGTGCCCGAAAATGGGTGTGCTGTACACGCGCAGTGTCGGCTCATTGGAATCTTTTACTTTTTGTGTGACTTCAACAAGGAAACTATCCAATGATGGCTCCTTTTGCCTCCTCTTGAGGATTTCGTGGAAATGCGACATTGCATTGTCTATATGCTAGTGCGGAAGCCACAATCCTGCAGTGAGTGAGAGAGAGAAGTTATCACGTGAGGCTCGGCAGACGAATACTAATCGTATTGCAAAACATCGCTTGTTAACCAAGTCAAAATTTATTAAAAATTTTTTGCTTGTCTTGTGAAAAACTCGCAGACCAAGTTACTCTTAATCCAAGGTTCCACTGTATATGTTTATAATTTGTTTTTCCTGTTTGTTTGAAACTTCAACATCTCAAATGTTCTTTTATTTGATTAGTTAAAATATTTGTCTTCAGAACACAGTCCCGTTTAAGTGAAAAGGACAATTTGGAAGTGTGTGTATTCTGGGTACTGCCAAGTGAGAGTTTGTCAGAGTTTCAAACCTGATGTATGCAGCCGCACTGTGTCTCTGAGCTCTGTTCAGCTGCGACACCCCGCTACACAAATAATGAGCTCTGGCTACAGACAGCCATCACTGAAGCTGTTAATAATCACAAAAAAACCTGAGGTAATGCAATGTACAGTACACCGATACACAAGGTAATTCTGTGAGTTGCGGGAGAGAGTGAGGCATCACGCAAGGCAAGTGATCCGAGGATCGAATGTGCACTTCCGGGTATCGTCCGCATACTTCCGGGCACCATCTGAACGCCCGCGTACGTCATACGCTATTACGTTGGCCTGCCAGCAATGCCGGCCCACGAATTTTAAATATTTTGTAAATATTTTACAATTTTTAGTGGATCACAATCGTCATTGTAACTTCGAAAAATCGTAAGATGGGCCATCGTAACTCAGGGAGCACCTGTAATTATTAGGTTTGGCCCCTCATCTCTCACTTTACGCTATGGACAGTCACAGGATAGACATGACAGTGCAGGTTTATATGTCATAATCCATAATCATAGTTTTCCAGCAGTTAAATTATTACATGTAGATTTTATATCAGAGTCAGCTTTCAATACAACTACAGTGTTTAGCATTTGAGAAACTAAGTTAAGAACTGACTATATAGACTTGGCGTTGAGTGAACCAAATATGAGGAATGGGATCCTGGTTAATCACTACATGTTCTTATTCATGACCTTGTTCATGTCCACTTGCTGATCACCAGTTAATAATGATGTTTGATTTATTTGTTTGTAATTTAACTATTCAAGATCTCTGTTTTAACTGTGTATATTTAATCACTATTTATCTAGCACGTATTGTTTGTTTTTTAACTTGGACTATTTGGCTTATGATACTTTGAATCCATGTCTCAGCTGCATGTAGTACTGTGTGTGCGAACATTAATGATCACAAAAGATAGCAAGTCTTAATAGAAATGTTCTCACGCTCATGTAGCTGGACTGGTCTTTGAATAACTAACAACGTTTTCAAAGCACAATGCTGCTAATGGAAGGCTCAGACTACCAGTTCTAGTATTCACCTCACCCCTATGCTGATTCCACTTTCGGTTGCATGATGAGGATTTTCTGGAATTGCCAAGGCCAGACATGGTCAAATTCTTTTATGCTTAAAAAAATTTTTTCATAGAGAATACAATGAATATAAAAGCCTTCATGCTTCTGTTAAAATTGTAGGTTTTTGTGATGTTAAAAAAAAATTAAACCAAGATGAATCGTGTATGATTTTTTTTCTATATTTAATGTACAGTCCCTTCCAAAAGTTATAGGAAAGACAAAGCCAGCTTTTAGATTAGTTTTTACACATGTACTGAAGACATTAGGGTTTAAGATCAAAAGATGAAATCATGGATGAGAATTTTGGCTTTAATTTCCTGATAATTACATATAGATGTGTAGAAGCAACCATACAGCATGATGCCACCACCATGCTTCACCGTAGGTAGGGTGTTCTCAGCTGATAAGCTGTCTTTTTCTGCCAGACATTTCATTTTTGAAGTACAGTGGTACCTCAGTACTTGAACTCACTAGAACTCAAATTTCTTAAAATTCGAACCAACCAGATCACAAAAAAATGACCTAGAACTTGATCTGAATCTCAGAAGTTGAACTGTGAACGCTGACCTAAGATAACCTGCGCTAATAATAATAAAAATAAACAATGGACCGCATGGCATAGTATGACTCAAGGTAGTAGTGCTGTATCTGGGTTCATGAAAAAGGTGCCATTGTTTTTTTGTTTTTTTAAACTTTACCCTGTCAGAGTGTTGAGGTGACGCGGACACAGTCCAGGCTGGAATCAGACATAAAATCCATTTCAGGCTTTATTTAGGCTCCAGGCAGAAGTACTGTACAAGAGATGTCAGGCAAACTCATAGTTGAAGAACAGGCAGGGTAACCGAACTGCGTACAACACCACGAAGGAACAGACTATAATCATAACCCGCATAACAAGCGAGAAGGTCAGAACCAGAAGAGAATACAGACGCCCGCACCTGGAGCGAATCCTCGCACATGCGGCTCCATGATATACACATTGTTTGGATAAATTTATTTTCTTTCTTTACAAATTACTGTTTTGATAAATGTGCTTAGATATGTTTAGTGTGTGCTCTTCTTGTTTTATCCTGTTCATTTTGTTTCTAAATGCTAAAAAAAAATATTTAGGTGTAATTTTTTGGGCCCGGGAACGAATTAATTGGTTTTCCATTATTTCCTATGGGGAAAATCCAATAGGAACTTGAACTTTTTAGGATTCGAACCCGTGCTCGGAACGGATTAAGTTCGAGTACTGAGGTACCATTGTATGTCCATAAAGCTGTACCTTGGTCACATCAGACCATAATACTTTCTGCCATATGGTTTGAAGTGTATTGGGCATGTTTGGAATGGTTTTTTTTGTAAGTCGGGTCTAGAAACCCAATGCCAAAACCCAGGCATGTTACAAGATATCGATGCATTTTTTGCTTCAGCATTTGAATGAAACCAAGATTTCAAGAAAAGCATACAGTAGCTTTTTTATTTGGTGTTCATCAGAATCGCTTGAATGATGACAGTATGATAGTTACTTTTGACCAAGTATGAATGTGATTGAATGTGGTTAATTCTGAGCACAGTCACATGCCCAATTATAAAAGGGCCTGTACACTTATGCAGCCAGGCTATTTTAGTGCCAAAAACAGTTCTGTTTATTTCTCACTTGAGCTTGAGGGTTGCTACATCTCATTAATGGTGGACAAAGATCTGAAATTAATTACCTTGATTGTTTTTTTTAACATCACTAAAACTTGCTATTTTCATATCCACTGTATAATAGTTTAATTTGGAAAATTAGAGTTGATCATGTCTCTTGGATCATTGGGCATTGTTTGGTTCTGCAATTCCTGTAACTTTGGGACTGAATTATACTTCTGCAATTATGTATCTGTGAGCACATTTGGACATCAATGCGGTGACACTTGCACAGGGTGAAGTCTTCATACTTGCATAGAATGTGAGCGTGTCCACTAGGGGGCATGTCACATGAACCACACCAGAAGTTACAAAATGTTTCAGGGAAAAATAGTACAATAAAAAGGCAATGTTGGCATACATTTTTATGTGCTTTTTTTTATGACCTTGCTTGATCAATTATAACCAAAGTCAGTTCTTAGTGAAAGCATTTCTGAACTGTTTTTATTTGTCTGTATAAAACAGCATCAGGTGATTCATGTACTGATACACTTTATATAAAATAGTGATTTACTTTAATAGTGTTCACGAATTTACTTTTTTTCTTTTCGTTTTTTTTAATTGAATTGGTGTGGTCTACATCACTCTGTCTTTACTGGAAGCCCATTAGAAGAAAAAGAAAGTAAAGTACATGATCCTCAAGGATTACACTGGCCGTTGTAATGACAGCTACAATCAGTATAAAGCCTTGTACTTTATATTCACATGTCTAGGAATCAAACAGTGGTAACTATTCAGAGCTTTACCTGAAATAATTGTTTTGTCAAAACTTTCCCTTCCTTTTTTCCATGTGCAAGTTCTCCATCCTTACTAACTGTCAGTGTTGCATCTGCCACAAAATGTTTGTTTGAGGCCAACCTGACAATTATTTTAAATATATTCAGATCTGAAATATTAATTTTTTATATAGCCTCTTACTCTGCAAGGAAAAGCCACTGCACTTTGACCCAAACATACCTGTTCAGAATGGAAGTAATCAATTACGAAAGATTTGCATGGCTGCTATTCTTCTATCAATTTTTTTCTAATTAAATCTGACCTTTAATTAAGACATCATATCCATCGATATCCATGTATTAACTAACTACCATCTCTATAGTCCACGATCTGATGTAGTAAACAGATTTGATGTTCAAGGTGCAAAAACTCTTGAAATTGAAATCCTGTACTCTATTGCAGTGTTTAATTTGCCTGCCATTCTATTCCTATTGATACCTCCCAAGTGATTTACAACAGTAATATTTTGTATGTATGTGGATAATTAAAAACGATTGTAGTTGTTTTGTTTTTTTTAGAGAGTAAGTGCATTTTACAAAAATGTAGTCATAAAGTACGTGACCAACATAAATCACAGGCCTGAGGAACAAGGTGTGTTTCATCCATTTGTCTCAACATGTGTCTAAAATTTGTATATTTTGAAAAAGCCTCTCCAGCTTAGACATTGGATGAAATGAGGAAAAAATTTATTTGTTTACACTTGAAACGTATATATGAAACAGTATTACTCCAACACCTTTGATGAATCTGAAAGTATTATGTTTTCAAATACGCAACTAAACAGACCTCTCTGCCAAGTAGGCAGAATTCTCCTGTAGGCCGGTTGACACAGCACAATATACACAACATCAGCTTTCTAGAGGAAAGCAGGCTAGAGTGTCTCTGCATGTCTGCCTTGTTACATGATTGTGCAAATACGTATCAGAAGTATAAACCAGTCCTTTTACCTGTCATTTGTGATGTTCTGTTGTGCATTTGCTTGAGTGGCAGAAGTTTGAGATGAATGAATTTAAAACAGTCTTCTTTTTCTTCTTCTTCTTCTTCTTCTTCTTCTAATAATTATAATTATTATTTACTATTATTATGTTGATATGTACCCTATACTTTTAGGAAGTGACTCCACGCCTCCTCCAATCAATAAAATGTCTCCTTTAACAAACCGATTTGAAGGCATACTACAACAACAGAGGTAAATAGACTATACAAGTGATTTAGCTTCAATCAGAATGTTTGAGTTGAATTATGCTATTTGGTCTAGGTTACCTTATGTACATCAATAAAATAGAAACCTTGAAACAAGTTCAAATCCTTGACTTTTATGATGCAGTCTGTTTAGAATTAAAATTGTCATCACATCCTCTAACAGTCTGTCTAAAGAAACAGGAAATCATTGATGTTGCTGAACTGTTGAGGCCTTTGTGGTGCAGGTGGACCGTGAGCACAGTTAATTTGCATTGAAAAGGTCACACAAGACAGTAAAGATATATTTGTGTTTTGCTTTTTAGGTTGACTATATTTTAGTTACTTTCTGTTGCCAGCCATTGTTTAGACATGCAAAGCAGGTGGCCATGTGGACAGGTGGAAACATGGTTCCACAGAGTGATCTTTCCTAGGATTCCAAATAGACTTGAGACATATTTGAGTTTCTAAGATTTTGGTAGTTCTGTAATAGAACCAGCTCCTACGCATCAGATATAAAATTCTACCAGAATATGTAGTACTTTGTATTTTGTGTATATTAAGTTACTCAATCTAAATGTCTTGTTGAATGGAAAAAGGAATACAAAAAAGAAATGAGATGTGCAGGACTAATCAACAGTTACCACAAACATTTACCTGCAGTTATTGCTGCACAAGAGGGTCACACTGATACTGAATGCAAAGGTTCACATACTATTGCTAACAGATATGAAATATTGGATATCTATAATAAAT
The DNA here is from genome assembly GCA_030068335.1 of Chrysichthys cranchii. Classification (NCBI taxonomy): domain Eukaryota; kingdom Metazoa; phylum Chordata; class Actinopteri; order Siluriformes; family Claroteidae; genus Chrysichthys; species Chrysichthys cranchii. The sequence goes on from JAQMCW010000019.1 coordinate 7,479,936, forward strand.
GACAAAGTATAATATTTTTGACTCATTTGTTTAATTATGTTCTCTTTCTCTACTTTAGTACTTGTGTGAAAATCTCGTGTTTTGGGTCATATTTGTACGGAAATACAGAAAATTCTGTTAGCAAAGAAAGTTTCACTGTAACTATCAGTTTCTCAGTTGGGTTGTTTTGACTGTTCCTCAGCACAGCATCGAGTACCACTAAAGCTACACTTGGCCCAAGGGTTCTTCCCACACTACCTCAGAAGTGTAAGTTACTTCTGTGACTTGGAAGATTTCATGCAAGGAAACATGGCACTTTGCAGTTATATTTTGTGAAAACTGATGCGTTCTGCTTTTGTCTTTAGTTGTCCTGCGTAAAACGGAAACAATTCACCACCCATCAGTGGACAAACCCTGCCAGCCTTCAGAGCCAGTGCTGTTCCAGAAGTCTCCTCCAGGGTCAGACACACCACAGAAAGTCCCTTTACCTGATAAAGCCCAGCCAGGGGACCTCCATCCCAAACCCCAGGCCTCAGAATTACCACCTAAACCTGGAGAACTACCCCCGAAACCACAGCTCTTTGACCTGCCCCCCAAACCTCAGCTGGGAGATCTTCCACCCAAACCTCAACTCAAAGACCTCCCACCCAAACCACAACTTGCTGACCTCTCCAATCCCAAACTTGGAGTCCATGACCCTGCACACAAGACCCTTCCTGCAGAGGTGACTCACAAATCTGATCCCCATGACATTCCAGTGACTAATCAACAAGCTGAACCATCACCTCAACTCACCCACTCAACTGAAGACACCAATGGAAGCCCGGCATCTGGCCCAGAAACTCCAGTACCACTTCCAAGGAAATTCAGTACGGTGAGTTATTGAAGATTTTCCATTATTCCTTTTCAATGTATTGTAGTGGCAAAGCAAGGTGGCTGGAGTTCTTATACCTGTCTTTAAAGAACTATTAAAACCTCTGGAATGTGTGGTGTAACATCAAATGGTATAACACAAGCCCATTTGTCCTGATGTTCTTCAAGACTGCTGGTGTGCATATTTTCCTCTTTGAATGAACAAACAGGCATTTAATATGTAGATCTGTATCTGCGTAGGGAGTATGACATGCATAATGATTTTTTTTTCTTTATTTGAATATAGGGTAAGATTAAACTGCGGCGCGTGAAGACCATCTACGACTGTCAGGCAGATAATGATGACGAGCTCACATTTGTAGAGGGTGAGGTCATTGTGGTAACAGGGGAGGAGGATCAAGAGTGGTGGGTGAGTAGGATGTCTTAAATTACAAAAAATCTTTTTAGTCATACAAAAAACACATGGTTTTCTTCACATCTGCTGAAGAAAAAGGGGAGAAACAGTCTCTTCTTATGTCAAGCTCTATGCAAACAGGTTTATTCATACAGAAATTTAGTTTTTATGTCAATCCAGTAATTTTGGAAAAATGTATATCCTGCTCATGCACTTTAGGGTGTGCAAATATTATGCATAAGAAGACTGACTGTAAACAGCTTTAAATCATATAAATTACAATGAGTTACTGGACTGTAGCAGTGCAGTGGCCTTGAGTAAAAGAAAGGATTTTTGGCTGATAGTTGGGCACTAGATTCTCGCTGGGAGCAGCAGTAAATTATAAAGAGAGGAAGGAGATGGGTACCGCCACCTCTGTCAGACTTCAGTAGGTGACCTAGCGCCAGGGGTCCAGTGCTGATACTAATCCTGACCCAACTAACCCAGGGTGTACACTAATGCATAGTCATTTCAGCATAAAATGAGGAAATATGAAATAAGCATATGAAGTTTATTCAGTAACTTTGGAATGTAGTGTAAGATGTATATACAGCAGATAAAAAAATGGAAGCAAAATAAATCCCAGAAATGTAGCGGATTTTTGGTTAAAGAAATACAGTCAAATAAGCACACAAGCATGTAAGAGTTCCAGAGGCAAACCTGATACTGAAGTCTCTGTCTACAAACAGGTTCAGTCACAGTGTCCTGCTCTCACCTTCTCTCACAGCACAGAGAATATACACAGCTTATGAGATGCAATAGCAGCTAAAGAAGTCTATGTGGGGCAAGAAGGAAGAATTGAAAGATGAAGGAAAGAGAGGAAGCAGCGGTCCTTGCTGACACGCCAAGTATTTCAGTTACCAGTGCGGAGGTTATGTGGTACAATATAACAGTATTAAATATTGTATACATATAATATTACAATAATCAAATTACTTTTTGCAGTAAACCTACTTTTCTTAAATACGAAAAGTAAAGACTTTGCCATCATCCTTTCTAGTTGGTACAGATTAGTATGGGTTTAGGCATTAACTTGGGAGCAATGAGTAAAGGGATTACTTTTTCTAAGATGTGATAAGTAAAGTAATTGCCAATACATTCTGGAATACAGTGAACCCCCACCGATACGTTCCACCGACCCCCCGCAAAAGGTCAAACCGTGATACTGCCGTGCCACATTAATTTTTATTATTTATAAATATTTTCAGACTTTATAAACCATTTCCACTCTCTTATTAACCTTTTCCACAC
>JAQMCW010000019.1:7482571-7502201 GCA_030068335.1 Chrysichthys cranchii
GGCCCGCCCAAAACCCCCCCCCCCCCCCCCCCAAGTTTTACGCCGACACCCCAGCGACAGCATTACAATCTCGCGAGCGGGGGGGGGCTCGCAGCATTTTTTATTTTCTAAAAGTAGCTCTCAGTGGGGAAAAGGTTGGAGACCCCTGGTTTATTGTATATTATGAAATAAATAACACTTCAGGGGTAATATGCTGTAGTTATTTAATTACGTAAAATGAGTAACATGAAGTGTTATTTGTAGAATATGTCATTTGTGTTAACATGCATTTTATAACCGTGCTTGGGCTTCTCTTCACGTTTTGGGCGGTGGCTGGGGCCACAGTGAGCATACTGGGGGTCAGGGTTACAGGTGCTGTGATCTCTTTGAAGCTATCCCCAAACAGTATGGTTTTAAAGAATCAGCCCTTGCCAAACATAAAGTATAAAACTGAGGCACACAAAAATGTAGAAATATTGAAAAGCCTTTATTAACACAACAGACCGTCTTGGTTCAAATGTTTTGGGTTTTTAATATAAATTTTTGAGTGCCTCAATTTTAAACCATTTCATTGTTTGGATATTTATGATCCTGCAACTGAAGGGCACCAAAAAGGATACTTTGTTTCACACCCAATTATCACTCTGAGTAAAGTTCTTTGAACCAGCCAATGCTAGTCTGTTAAGACTTCTTTAACAAGCAGCAATGGTAATGGGATGCACTGAGGTGTTTTCTTAGCAGTGTGTCGCAACAAAATGACAAAATGGGTGTCAAAATTATACATCTTATGTGTTTTTTTTTTTCTCCTCAGATTGGGCATATAGAAGGACACCCAGAGAGAAAAGGTGTTTTCCCCATGTCCTTTGTCCATATCCTGTCTGACTGACGCATCAATTACTGACCTGAGGCCCACAGTCTTTCCACCTTGCTCATCTCCTATAAAGAGAAACCTGTAAATAGCTGTTGGAACCTACACAGGACTTTAAAACAAGAACACAAACACCATAAAAAAAAGCAAAATTTTAAACCCCTTATTAAATTCCTCCTCAAGATATAGGTGCAGTGCAGTGCAATGAGAATCTAGCTTCACCGTTGTTTCCAGTCCTCTTCAGCACAGCTGAAACTGCACCTAGCATTTATCCACATTCTTCACTTGAACTGTTTCTCCATGATTTTGTATATGCTAACTGTACATAGCAATGTTGACTGCACACACATACACAGGAGTTACTTGTGTGTGTAAATATATAAACCTGTGTTAGTGTGGCAAAAAAGCAAAATGTGTATACTTGGAATTCTGTCTGACAGCTGTCCATACCAGGGCAGTACTGTACAGACAATGAAATGTAAAGTATTAATGCAAATTGATAATTGTATCATATCTGAAATGGCACACTCAAAGTGATAGGGTTCAGGTTTTTTTTTTTTTTATTACCACTATAGCACATCCAGGGATAGAATAATCATGGCTTGTGATTTCATAGTTCCTCTTGTTTTGCTTGTATTGACATGAGTAACCTCCAAGATGCACAAACCTATTGTGGCTAAATGTGTGGCCTTGTCCTGTGTATTAGCAACCACATCTACTGATTTTGAACTTGTCATTTTATACAGGGTCCTTTATAGTTGATGCTTGGGTCTTAGTTTAAAGCCAGTCATTAGTCATTCTGGCACCACCTGATCACACTCATGAAATGCCCATTGAAGGTGTTGGAACAATGTTAAAGCATTCCATGTACAAGATTTAACTTGATGTACTGAAGTAAATTTGTGTCAAAGGCCATACAAGATCACAGAATGCAGTGATGTATAGCAGTGTATCCTGAGCAACTTAAGATGGAGGTTAGTGGGGAAACTCAGGTTTTTGCACATGAAAAAGTTAGACCTACATCAAGCTCTAATGGAGTGAGATGGTGTGATTTCACAAGACTACATAAAATTAATGCAATTTCTGATGGAAGCCTTGGGTGTATGCTGCAGTTACATTAAAGCCAATAGAGCATGCCATCTAATAAACAGCACCCCCAATCCCTTGAAGGATACCACTCATGACATTGTCCAAGCTTGTGACTCAGTTCAAGATAAACCATTCTTTAAACCAAGTACAATTTAAAAACATTTAGTTTTATTTCTTTCCTGAAAGTGTTTGACATTGCATACCTATATAAAGGCAAACCAGAAATGCACAAGACAAATCAAATTTATTTTGCAGTCTAGCAACAAAATTCCTCAGTTCAGGGTCTCCAGCTACTTAATCACAGCAATCAATCCACTACTCAGCTCAACTAAAAGCAGCAGCTTCACTGGAAGTCAAAGATTTGTGCAACAATAAAAAAACTCAAATTTCAACCTCAAGGTTTACATACCAGACTGCTGGTAAACAAAAGTGTGCAATAAAAAAAAGGTCTAAATGATTAGTTCATTTTAATATTTTTTTGTGCAGTCTTTCTTGCTTGATCCACCTTCTCCACTGACTTGATCACCCCAACAGCAACAGTCTGCTTCAGGTCCCTTGCAGCAAACCGCCCTGTTAGGAATAAAGAGAAAATTCTAGAAGCAAGGTTCTTAACCCAGAGGAATCAATTTCATGAATTAAGAACGCCAAACCTCGTGGAAAGCTACCTTACTGCAAATCTGATCAAGTAGACATGTGTTGCAGCCCTGTTAGATCTGCAGGTGATGAGCTAGAACAAAATTACTAGACCTTACCTAAAGGTGGATAGCTGAAGAAGCTTTCTACACAGAGGGGTTTGATGGGAACAAATTTAACTGTGGCAGCATCTCCAGAGACCAAGAAAGCTGGCATATCCTCCAGTTTCTTCCCTGTGCGTCGATCAAGCTTCTCCTGCAGCTCTGCAAAGCTACAGGTGACATGAGTAGTATGGCAGTCCAGCACTGGAGAGTAACCACTTTTGATTTTGCCAGGGTGATTGAGAATAATAACCTATGGGAAGAGGATACACTAGTATTGCCCAATAATTGGCCACATGCCATCTCAAATTACAAAACATTCAGATAGTGAGGAAAACTGTAGAATGTGTTCAAGGCTGGGAGAAGACCAACATTAAAAAAACAGAACACCTGATTTTATTAACAAGCCAAATAAGTGATTACAGATCCAGTCAGAGCCTATTGCAATACCTAGAGGTCAAGCACACATGTATACATTTTACCTGAGCAATAAAGCTGCTAACATCAGATGGTGGGTCTTGCTGGGCATTACCAGCTACATCTCCACGTCTCAAGTTCTTAACTGATACATTCTTTATGTTGAAGCCCACATTGTGGCCAGGCAGGGCTGTCTGCAGACCCTGGTGATGCATCTCAATGGATTTCACCTCTGCAGTCAGCTTAGCTGGTGAGAATGTCAAAACCATCCCTGGCTTCAGAATTCCAGTTTCAATTTTGCCCACAGGAACTGTGCCAACTCCTGGTCAAAAGAGTAAGGGTGAAAACCAAACCTTAGGCTCACAGACAAAAACTAGGTTTAAAACAAACATTTCATGCAAAGCAATGCATGATTACATCATGCATGATGCAAACCTCCAATTTTATAGACATCCTGAAGAGGTAGACGAAGTGGTTTGTTGGCAGTGCGCACTGGTGGATACAAGGAGTCCAGCACTTCTAACAGTGTCTTGCCACTTGAAAAGCCATCCTTCCTCTTGATCTTCCATCCTTTAAACCAAAACAGCTAGAAGGAAGAAGGGTTCCGTCAGCAGTTGCCTAAAGCCCTTACCATTGAGGCAACAAAGACCATTTAAGAACCTTGGATTTAAGTATAAAAAAAAAAAAAAACCCACAAAAAAAAACTGGTTTACCTTCTGAGAAGGCGCAAGCATGTTGTCACCACCCCAACCAGATAGGGGAACAAAGGGCACTGCAGTTGGGTCATAACCAATCTTCTTGATGAACACAGTTACATTTTTAACTACATCCTCAAAACGTTTCTGGCTGAAAGGTGGCTCCGTGAGATCCATTTTGTTGACAGAGACCACAAGCTGCTTGACACCTAGGGTGTAGGCCAGCAAGACATGCTCCCTTGTCTGACCATTGCGGGATATGCCTGCCTCAAACTCACCCTTTGCTGCAGAGACGACCAGCAAAGCTGCATCAGCCTGCAGATGAACCAAAAGTCATTTAACATTTAGTATGTAAAATAAATATTTATATCATCTTGAACCCTCTAGGGCTTAGCAACACTACCTGTGAAGTTCCTGTGATCATGTTTTTAATGAAGTCCCGGTGACCAGGTGCATCAATTATTGTGAAGACATACTTCTGAGTGTTAAACTTCAACAAGGAGATATCAATGGTGATGCCACGTTCTCGTTCTGCCTTAAGTTTGTCAAGAACCCATGCATACTTGAAGGAACCCTTTCCCATCTGGAAAACGAATATTACAAAATCACCGAGAAAATATTAAGAGAAAAGAATGCACAAAATCAACATACAGGCACCAACCTGGGCCGCAGCCTTCTCATATTTCTCCAGCGTCCTTGGGTCAACACCACCACATTTATAAACAAGATGACCGGTGGTGGTTGATTTCCCACTATCAACATGACCAATGACAACCAGGTTGATGTGTATCTTCTCTCTCCCCATGTCGGAGTTTAGTCAGGTTCTTCAGCCTATCAAGCCGTCCGTCGAGCGTTTGCTTAAAGTGTAGCAAAAGTTTGAAACAGAATAAACCTAACGCTTCAGTTAAGTAGAGTAGTAGGATGCATGTCAGGTGCGCTTACTAACGCGGTGATTTACCAGCCTGTCCAAAAAAAAGGGAGAGAACGAGAGACACGCCCATCTACTTGATTGCGTGCATTAATTACACCTGTTGGGCTGCAGTTTAAACTCTCCAATGAACCGTTACTAAACCTGTATTAATAATTTCCCAACCTTGTTTCTGAAGTACTTCATATATTACAATATAGTCTAGTGCTTTCCCTCTCCAAACCCCTGATCCAATCAGCTATTTGAAAAACCCAGAACACCTATAAGGGGTAACTAAAAGTTAAGGTCAAATATGACCCCAGGGGTGCTACAGGGTTAAAGTGGTTGCGTTAAAGCAGCAAGACGGAGTTGGGAAAGTGTATATTTATTATTTAATGTTTTTAAACATAGGCTCCCACCCTTGGTCCTGGAGTCCCTCTTGCCTACACCCAGCACAGCTGCTCCGGTGACTTAACTAATAGACAGTACTAATAGACAGTACTAATAGACAGTACTAATAGACAGTACTAATAGACAGTTGGAGTGTTGGACAGAGCAGGCAGGACACCAAAATGTACAGGATGTAGGACCAGGCCTGGGAACCTGGCATCTAGCCAAGACTATTTTAACTTCAACAATATGCTACCTTAGAGGCTCCATCCATAATATTGCTTGAATACCTACCAGCAAAGCCTTATGTCATTAACAAACCTTCATGAAGTCCGAATGTGTGTGTATTAGAGTTGGGGTGCTGGCGCATGCGCACTCCAGGAGCACGCCTGGGAACCAGTGCCCTAAATAACGGAACTATCAGGTGTGGCGTGCGCGCAATTGCTCGTTTACACCACAGGGGGCAGTAGACCATCATCTGTATCGGTTTGTTATGGACGACGGATGAGCAGATATTCAGCACGAGACCTTATTTACGGTAAACAATTATAGTCAGTGCGTGAGAGAGAGAGAGAGAGAAAGAGAGAGAGAGAGAGAGAGATATTGTTGTTGTTGTGCTTTTTAATGGCTCGTTGCTTTTGAACCTGTTCAGGACGCTGTGATGACGTTTCACCAACCCGGAAATAGCAGTTAGACAGCTAAGAGAGAGAAGTAAATCACTCTTCCCGGATCTTAGGCGCTGGAACTGGGCTCCTGAACGGTTCAGCTACACTTACACGTCCAGGTTTGTTGAAATTTTCTATCTGATTCTTTATTCCCGTCACGAGGTGCGTCGCTGCGTTGTGGTTTGGATAAACAGTGGGATTTAACTGGGAAGTATTCACAAGGCGAGGCAGGCAGCCTCAGTGAATGAAGCAGCGTGTGACTGAGGTCCTGCTCGTTGAGAAGGCAGGAGAACTTGTGAAACCTGGCGCTTTAACAAGCAAGTGTTCAAATGTAGGCATTTTAAGCTGAACTTTGGTGCAGATCGACATTAGACTGCTTCGAGAGCTCACATGAGGTTATTTTGTCCCAGACAATAGCATAACGGTAACTAGAGTAAACAGGCTGTTGCTGCTCCAGCATGGAAGTACTTACAGTTAGGCAGCACATTTGATTTAATACTTAATCAGAGACAGTTCAAATAACGTTAAGCACACGTGTGTGTGTGTGTGTGTGTGTGTGTGTGTGTGTGTTTTTAACAAAAACTACTGGTATTTTAAGTTTTCATGTACTAATAGGAGCTCTTGACTACAGTCCTACCTTTGCCTGGACATCAGTTAAGTGTCAAACTTCTAATTTTTACATTCTGCTTTTCAACAGACCTGAGTGTGACCCTGAGCAGTGTAATGCCTTTGGATGATACTGTAATATCACATTGTGGTTTAGCCAGAGTGGCTTAGCTAAGCAATCACTGCAATCATTAAATGAAAAGAAAAAAAAAGATTTATTATTATTATTATTATTATTATTATTATTGTGTGATTTAAAAAACAAAACAATTCTCATCCCTGGTGCTTTAGATCAGTCAGCTTAATAGATCATCCCTCACCCTAACCCTAGGCATTCACTTAGAATTGTATATTTTTCCGACATAAGGACATCACATTTCATGGCTTTTATGTAAATACACGGTTCAGAATTCACAGCAGCCTAATTAGCGTTATCCAGACTGCCACATTATTTGCTGAGCCTTTTCCCCTTTTATGGTATGGTACGGTAAGGTAAGGCTTTGAAAGTGGAAGCAAAAAGCACACAGGAAGTCAGTGTACTGGTGGTTATGAGACGTTATGTGTCAGCGTGTGTGCAGCCTAGCCAAATTGACTACTGCTTCCAGCATGGCCATTTGTTCTGTTAGGCATCCCATCTGTGCGAGTGGGAGGATGCTGAATGCTTGTATTTCATTCCTGCTACATCAGGTGGCATCATAGGAAACCTGGGCATCATGCCATGGTATGAGGCTTCATTGCACCATCATGCCATAGTGCAAGGCTACGGCAGGGCGGAATGATCAGGTCTGCTGCCTGTTGACTAGCATGTTTTCACAGGCTTTCAGTGTGGAAGATTTTGCCATCACCGTTAATGTGAATGGTGTCCATATTGGTACAGAGACTGCATGTTGGGGCTGAACTATTGAAGTAACACTGATTGAATGAATAATTGTCATATGTTTGATATTAATTTACATTTTGATTTTAACAGAGGGCAGAATCAAATCCGAACACAGAGCTGAGAGGTTAAGGGCCTTGCTCAACAGCTGTAGGGATTAAACTCTCAACATTCAGCCTCAGCAAAATGGCAAGGCGTCTTTGGATAACATTTTGGCTATGAGCTGAGGTGTTCTCTTGCAGCACACGTAAAGGATGTTATTTGAGTCTGGACACATCTTTATTTTTGGCAGTCTCTGAGTTGACCCAAGCCAGTCCCCAACATGCATTGGTGCACTTCACATGAACCATAAGGTTCTACTGAAGACAAGAGGCCAAAGCAGGATTAACAGAGCTCAGTGTGGTTGTGATATGGAAGTTCTCTGTTCTTCAAAAAAAAAAAAAAAAGGTGTGGGGAGGGGGGAGTGTGAATGCTGATCTAATTAGACAGCCTTAGTTCAACAGTATGATGATCTAATCTCAAAAGTTTATCCTTATCATTAAAATTGCTGAGGGTGCTGGAGCACCCCTGATGTTCAGGATTCCTTTCATGATATAAAGATGAATAAAAAACAACAGCAGCAACAAAACCCTTAAGTAGTTATCTGTGTTATATTTCCACACCAAGAACTTTACTGCCTAAGCATAAACGGTAGTGACCATTTTTCTTGCAGCAGACATTTGTTCTTTTGTAATGCTCTACAATGTATTTGTGTGCACAAAAACACTATGTATGGGGAAATAAAAAAGCTTTTGTACTTAAAGGTTACATTGGGTTTTTTTATTTGACTTTTCTCGGCTCTCTTTTCACTCTCTCTCTCTCTCTCTCTCTCTCTCTCTCACTCTCTCTCTCTGTCTTTTTTTTTTTTTTTTTACCATTATTCATTTGCTTCCTCTTTCAAACTCAGTATTTGAACTTGAATTCAGGTATTTTTACAGCTTTGTCTTGAAACAGTGCTTTGACTCATAAATGTCTCAAGACCGTACAAGGATTTTGCAAATCCTCTTATATTTTGTCCAAAATGAAACCTACATAATTACATAAAATTACAACCAAAACATCGGATTAGGAAAGCACACTGGAGCGTCCACTTACCTTGTAATTTATGAATTTATTTCTCCATTCCTACATATGAACAAATGAAACAACAAACCATGTTGTTCACGCTGAACTGATTAATTGATTAACTAGAGCTGTCAAAGCATATACCTGAATCCCTGAGGTTTACATCACCTAGAGATAATTAATTAGAAACTGTTATTGTCTTTTTGGGTAAGGGAAGACGTTTCTTCTACTCTTCTTCTTCTGCTGGTCCTGGATAAATTCATTATGTTTTCTTAACGCTTTAGGTCTGGCTTTCCATCATGGTTTTATATTGCCTACAGAATATGAATAGTTTTCATAAATGTGTTTTACATAACGTTTTCTCTTTTTTTTTTTTCAACGTAAACAGTTACATCTGGAATTATAGTTTTATGACAAAGACTTATTTTGACAGCTTTATAAATATTTTCTAGATACTGTTTGGCAAAAAAGGTTGCACGATAGTGCAGCATGTGGCGCAGAATTGTGACCTCACAGTTCAAAGGTCCTTGCTTTAGTCCTAACCTTGGATTACTGTCTGGGTGGAGTTTCACATATTCTTCTTGTGCAGTATGGGCTTCCTCTTCCATATGGATAGCTAGATTGGCTCTGTTAAATTGTCATGGGTTTGATTGAAGTTTGAAGTCTGAATATTATCCTGTGATGGACTGGCGTCCCCTCCAGGGTGAATGCTTCCTTCTTGTGCCCTTGTTTCTTGTTGTATGAACACACTGCCATATTTACAGTTGAAAGATTCAGCACTTGCTGACCTGTGTCTATATGCTCCCGATATGCTCCGCAGTGGGATTCTAAAACAGCTGTTGAACAAATCGTAATATTCAATTTTACTCCATTCCCTGTAGTAACAACCTAATTGCAGAAGAAGATGGCTAGCAGCAATCAAACAAAAAAACATTGGATGTCAGCAAAACAATCTATTCTCTTTCGTCTTCTGCAGCTTAATCCTGGTCAGGGTCGCAGAGGGAAGCTGGCGCCAATCCCAGCTGACATTGGGTGAGAGGCGGGATACGCCCTGGGCAGGTCACCAATCCACTGCAGGGCAACACACAGACAGACAACCATTCACACTTACATTCACACCTCGCCAATTAGCCTAATCCCCTCTGTGCATGTCTTTGTACTGTGGGAGGAAACCAGAGTACCCGGAGGAAACCCACGCAAACACGGGGAGAACATGCAAACTCCACACACAAAGGCACCTGTGCCGAGCCCAGGACCGTCTCGCTGTAAGGCGACAGTGCTAACCACTCAGCCACCGTGCCGCCCCAATCTATTCTCTGTTATGAGTAATTTATATCGGATAAGTTGTCTGACTAATTAGACCAGATGTGTATGATGACATAAGCTAGGTGGCTATTAGTGATTTTTTTTTTCTTCTAATTACTGCTTATTTTAAACCAATTGCTATTTATCTGACAAAGCTAGAGTGTTGTCTTTTTTAGAATTTATAAGTTTGTGACATTACGAATTTATAATTACAAAAAAAAAATCCTTTCCAATTTTCTGGTCCTCGTTTTGTGCATGATAAATAGAAGGGTAAAGAAAATGTGATGAGAGTTTGTTGTGAAATGTATGCTTAGAGCTGGTGAGTTTGTAATAGTAATGTGGCTTGAGCAATAGACTTGGATCTTGAGAAATGTTCCGGTGCATAATAACTATCCTTACCAAATTTGTAGAACCTCACTTCTTAAAAATGGATACAAAAGCCTACAGCGTTACCTTATCCCTATGCACATTTTGGCCTTATCACAATATGTTGTGTCATTAGGGGCAATTTTAGGCTGTAAGATCCCGCACAGCATCAGAGCATGGGTACAGTTTTGTTATTGCTATGTCACATTAGGGAAACATGGTATGTTTCATTTTGCATATTATTTGTGGGGTTTTGGGCCACCTGTTGTCATGTGATCAAATGTTACATGACAGGGTTTGTGACATTGTACTGTTTAATCTGTCTTTGTATAAAAGAAGTATTTCTGAATAAATTTAGAAAAGATTTGGGCCCACATGCATCCTGTCACGTTGTTTCCTTTTTGCTGAAACACAATAGCCAAAATGTACTTGCCTCTTAAGGCAAGTAGTTAAAGGCAAATTAGGCTAAATAATGCACTAATCAGTGTGGAAAGGTTATATGATTTGCATGCTATATTATGCTTTGCACAAGCTTCTTGGGCAAAAATAACTACCGTAACTGTACTTACTTATACTGCATACACTCCCCGGAAGCACCGGTGAGCTCAGCTTCTTAATTTATTTTTGTTTATAAAGGCTGTATCCACATTTTAATGAAAGGTTGTGTATGGCGGGGATAAGAAGAAACTACAGTTATACATTTTTCTTCTATTTTTGCATGGCAGACGGTTAATTGGAATAGTTGAAGGTAGGAACTAAAGTTGAAATAGAAATGATTAGTTGTCTATTGCTTGGCAGTGTGATCTCACAGGGTGTTTTTAAAAATGTTTTCTTTCCCATGACATCCACTGTATAGTCCTTGAGTGTTTTTGTTGTTGTTGTTGTTGACTCATTCTAAGACAAAATTATTAGTATTATTGGTCTTCTTTGGCACATTTTCATTCAGTTTTCTCCCAATTTTGTCATTTGCTTTTTCTCCCCTGTAACATGATTGCCAAAAACCAGGGAGGGTGAAAGCCTCCACGACAAGAGACAACTACGGTTTATGCTGTGTCACAAGAAAGCATAAAACATGTGGAGGAAATCACTAACTGCATGAGTTCACAGACACTCACAATTGGCTAGTGTTGCTCTGAGTGACAGGAGTGAGAGTAATGCCATCCCTTCCATGCAGAGAGCACGGCCACCGGAAGCTGTGACATTGTCAGGCTTTTGTTCATGGTGTGTTGTGTTGATGGTCATCTTTATGAAGCTGTATATGAACAAATATATTCGTAAATCGATCATATGAGCATTTTCACAAGAACTTTGGTACTTATGAGCGTCCCATAAATTTGATTCATATGTTTGTATCCTATTCGTGCTCCTGAGTGTGTGAAATTTACACTTTAAATTAGACTTTACATCATATCATTGGCATGCATTACTGTACAAAATTATTATATTTTTATTATTATTTCAGCATTTAGCAACTGCCATTTTCAAGAGCAGCTTAAAGAAGTGCTTTTTGTCCCAGTAGGCCCAGGACTGAAAATACCATTGAAAAAATTGTTTGAAAACTAGTATTCGCTTTATATAATTGCTATTAATTAAAGAAAATGAAACATTAAAAGTTAACCAACACAAACACAAATTGGGACAAATAAAACTAATCATTAAATTAGTATTATAATTATTATTATTTTTAAATGGCATCGTATAAATGGAGGATTGGTCAGTCTGTCTGCACACACCTGTAAGTTGTAAACAAATGCCTCAGCTGGCTGGATTTTGCACCTGCTTATTCTTCTTGTTGGCACAGAAGTAAGTCAAAATAACTTCCACTTCTGCCTTTCAGCTTTTACTCTCATCTTTAATTTTGTGCTTCTGTCTGTGCACTTAAACTTCTATGGAGATTTGTAGGTGTCACTAAAAGCAAGTATTCTGTGTTGGGACATGCTTTTCATTTTACAAGAGATCAAGCTTATGCACATGAATACGTAAAAAAAAAAATCAGCATTTCCAAAAATGTGTAAATCTGGTGGACAATTTCAGATCAGCCTGGCTTGCACAAACATTTATGCAAAATTTTACTAAATGTTGAATGAAAGTGTTAAATATTAATAGAATTTTCCAATAACAGCAGTGGTGCCAGTAGGTACTTTCCTCAGTAACTGCTAATTCACAGGGACTTGTATGGTTCATATAATCCAAGACCAACAAAGTTTAATCATTGATTATGTTTTTTGGTTTTTTTTGGGGGGGGGTTGTAGTTACTTGTAAAGAGATCCATTCTGTTATCTATACGCCTTACCCATCAGGGCTGTGGGGAAGCTGAAAACAATCAAAGCTGACTGGGTGAGAGGCAGGGTACACCCTGATGCCAGTCTGTCACAGGGCTTCTGTAAAGAAATGATTTACAAAAATGTATTTAAAAGGAGTCTCCAGTGTGAGCACTTTCCTAACAGAGGTAAAGCTGTTCATTTCCAGTTTTCGTGTTAAAGGGTGAGTACAGAGGACATGGTAGTTTCTCACATCAGGAGATGATTTATTTTTTGTCTTCACTGAATTCAAGAGAGAGGTAAATAAAAGCTGGCGGTGGATGAAAAGTTTATAGCTATCTTATAGGTAACTATCTTGTTTAGTGGATGTTACACAACATTAAACGTAACTCTCAACAATGTAATGTCTTTACTGCCACATCAAGCATTAATTTTAATTGCATGGTTAGTGGACTTTAAGGTCGGTAAATATTTGATAAAAAAATCTGATAAATAAGTTAAAACTGGAAAAGGTATTTCTGTATAACTAGGTACAGGAAAGCACTCTTCCTGTACAGCAGTGTTGCCTATGAGGGCCACTGAAAACATCACACACAATAAAATAATGGCAAGAATCAGGACATGTGCGTGCCTCAAATTTGATTTCACCATTGTGTCACTCATACACATTGTACATGTTCTAGAGCAGTGACATTTCCTGGTAGAGCATGTTGGGTCATTTTTGTGGCGACATCTTAAGTTGACTTTGGCACACTCTGTCTATTAAAGACTTAAGATCATCTCACAATGTGATAACATAATCTCCATGCCAGATCCTGTAAAGATGGACCTATTACTACAGTAAAAAATTAATTAGAAAATGACTAAGTGACGTCGATCAACACAATACGGGCTCATGCAGAAAACCGGGACGCATAAACAGAAATGTTCAAAGTGAGTTTGAGGTAATGAGACTTTTTCTGTCATTCACCATCCAATACCAGATTTGTAGTTTTTTGTAGTCATAGTGAAGTAGTGAGTTTTGCATAATCGTATACAGTCCACATGTTGGTGACTTCAAGGATCATAGCAGCAGTCATGCTGTGAGACTTTAATAAAGTATAATGACTCTTTTCAGAACTTCGCAGTCCACTGTCCTGGGTTGCAGTGAGCACATCACAATCTGTTTTTTAAGACCAGTGATCTCGACTGAAGCCTTTGAAATTTATGATGTGCAATTATTTTTCCGCAGTACAGAATTGGGTCAAAAATTGTGCAATATAACACCAGCCTTGCCTTAGCAAATTATATTCACCACACAGTAATGCATACTCAGTCACATTCACAGGCACTTCCCTGGATGAATAATCTGCAATGCTTTCTGAACTGATCAGCGCCAAATTGACATGATTCCTGTCCTGTGTTGTTACTTGCTTTTACAGACCCATGTCTTTTCAAAACTTTACAGTGAACTTTACATCGGGGCATTCTGACCTTTATGATGTGTCATATAGAGACATGTTCTGCAATAAAAAGTTAGTGTAAGTGTAGAGAGCCCATGCTACATGAACTGTTGTAGTGCTAACTAGCTAGCTTGCCACATTCAAGTATTGGAATATAACCATATTACTAATAATATGTACATTACTAAAACATGAGTGACTATTATGTAAGAGTGAAGGTTAAAGTGCAAAACTGTTAATAACTCCCTGCACATGTTTTTGACTGAAATATATTCCTTCCACGCAGTTGCATTTAGAAATAAAATATCACAGGATTTGTTGTTTTATGGAAATAATTAATGATTATTCGGTGTGTTGCCTGCCACTCAGTAGAGAGTACTACTACCAGTACTACTCTGAAGTTGATTACCACATTATACCTCAGCATTTTGCTCATTAATAAAGAACAACATGTTGTTGTACAATATACCCCTTTATTGATGCATTATATTGTGGAACATCCACAATATATCCACAATGCAAGCTAGTTTCTATTATCGCTTACATTCTAACTGCTAAACAGTCTTTCCCTCACCAGCCTCTCCTTTCGTCTCTCAAGTGAAGTGAAAAGGACAAAAAGTGCAGCTTATTGAGTTCTGAAAAGCCCACCATCCTGAAGACTTCCGTGTGTTCAAAAACCGATAACAGCTTTACCTCTGACTGTCAAAGCTCTGACGCAGATTTGATACAAATGTTAAATACACGTCTTCATACATTAACCGCATCATGTAATTGCACTGATTTTTAGACACTATTCAAGTCTGTGTTACTGCAAAATTCATGAGGCATAACAATTATATTGAAATAACAATTAGAATGATCATGCTAATATAAACTTTTCAGCCTACTATCAGATAACATCTGACTAGTCAGAATCAAGCATTGAACAATGATGTGGTAAAAAGCACCTTTAGCACCGCAGGTGGATCTGAAATGGCCTTATCCACATAGAGCTGTGGGTTTCGGCAGCCCATGTGTGACTCTTCACTGAAAATGAATGACTATCATCTGTCATTTGTTCCAAGCAGTAAAAATGCTTTCATTTTCTGAATGTTCACTCTTTCAGGTCTGCAAATGAGTGCCTTCTGGTGTAAGAAATTTGTTGAATTTGTACCAACATCACTATTTTGAGTTACCTTTCAACATTTAAACAGTAATGCTTCTGTGAAAAGTGCTGTAAATTTTGCACAGTCTGCATATTTTTCCTGGCTCTTGTTATGACAAGTGCTGGTATGCAGAATCAACCATGCCGTTCTGCTGGAGCTCTGCTGATGGCCTGGAATGAAATGATTCATTTGAATATAAAAAACTGTGTTTTTCCATTTTCCTTTTTTCAATCTTTTTATCATGGACTGCCATTGTTATCTTAGTGTGAACATGGAAACATGCAAAGTGGCCTTTGCATGACGACACTTAATGTGGCTATAAATATGCAGACCTCTCTTAAAGATAAAAGGCTACAAATGGGCCACTGTAGTCCAGTAACTTCCTGCAGTGATGCATAATGGTGCATAACAAGTGCATTGCTCGTCAGGCGTCACTGGGTAGAATCCATTTAACTATCATTAAACAGAACGGTGTCTTTAAATTAACTGTAGTTGAAGTTTATGCTGATTTGTAGCGTAATGAAAACTTGTTTTAGGCTGGCCATGTTACCGTGAGGTGAACTGGTGACCTGCATGATACCTCAAGCTGATGATGTAACACATACAGGCATGTGACACATTATGAAAGCCTATGTGTAAAGTGTTTTAGTAACATTCATAGTTAATTATCAAATTCTGACAAAACCTACCTTAATTGCTTGCTTTTTATTAAAAGTGTATGTTAAGTTTATCATCAAATAGTCATCGGTTCTGCACTAATTTAAATACGAACTGATTAAGACACTGTCTACACATATACAGATAAGTTTGAAAGCATAGTTTTTGCCATTTGTCCTGTCCACATGCACAGCATTTCTGAAAATATCTCTATCCATGTGAAACGGCAAAAACAAGAGCATGCATGTTTAGTGAAAAATGGTTGCCCAAAAGTTCTAAAATGAAAAACGACAAACTCTTGCAGACTGACAGTGAGTTGGAACTACTTTAGCTACCTAAGCAGGTTACACTAGAGTATTCACCCAAGTCATAGTTTGCAAACTCTCAGTTTATATTATGTTTGTATCGCCAGAGTCATGGATTCAGAAGCAGTAAAGCATATGTCCGTTTACATTTGTAGAGTTGCCTTTATCATATGTACACTACAGTGAAATTCTTTATGTACCATGTACTAGCTTGTTAGGACACTGGGGTGAAGGGACATTGGCAGTCATGATACTGTGACCCTGGATCATAGAAGATTAAGGGTGCGCAAAGGCCCAACAGGGGCAGCTTGACAGTACTGAGACTTCTGGCATTAACCCAGAGCCATTAACCACTGAGGTAACATTGCCCACAAAGCCAACACTGCCACTGTACTCTATCAGAAACATCCTCATGTTAGTTCACTAAGACATTGGACTAAGAGTACAGTCTGAAAACCGTATTGGGGAGGTTATTACAATATCAAAAAAAAAGGCATGAAAAGGTTTCATTTAAATATATAACAGAAAAACAAAGTGCCAGTTGAAGAGATGGGTATCCAGCCTTAAATTGAAGACGGTGCTTGACCGAGCTGTTCAGACAGCCAGGGAGAGTTCATAGGATAAACTGAGGGATAATGGAGCCAGACAAGACTTGCTATAGGCTCAGGAGAGCATGGTGCAAAGCGGGGAATGGTAAATGATTTAAGGCTGACTGGCACCTGTACATTTTTGGCTTTGTAGGCAAACATCAGTGTTTGACATGTGATTCAGCTAGAAGAAGCCAGTGGAGTGAGCATAACAATTGGGAGAACGTGGGAAGGTTGACAACCTCCATGTATTTGCAGAGGTCAGATGGCATACAGAGGCAAACCAGCCAGGAGAGTGTTGCAGTAGACTAGTCTCGAAATTACAAGAGACTGAGCAAACACCTGAGTGACCACTGTGGATGGAAATATCCAGATCTTCCTGATGTTTTACAGGAGAAACCTGCTTAAGAATGTTTAGCAATTGTGAGTGCACTGACAGATGGTGAAATCTTTGTCCAGTTGTGACAAAATCTTGACATGTGGATATGTCTTCAAGGATCTACAGCAGATTAATCTTTCTACAATTTAATTTCAGCTGATGAGATGTCATCCATGATGTGATCTTTGCCAGACTTTTGAGATCTGAGTAGGGCTGCAGAAGTATATGTCCTTACTGCATTATTTGAACAATTTCATGTGTGGTTTGCAAAAATATTGCAACCAGACCCCCCTGTGTTTAATAAAGTGCTGCAGCAGTACAGAGAGTTCCTTACTCTGGCATACCGAGAATGCCACCTTGTGTTTAATTATTCATTCATTTGACTTTACTTGTCCATTGATATGTTAAAATTGTTAAGCTGAAGGAGTTAAAAATAAATAGTATTAGTAATAACCATGGTTATCACTGATTGGTCACAAGGATGAGGTAGGTGAGTGAATTAGTCGTAGTGATTGTGAGCTGGACAGCCATTTTGAGTTCAAGACAGTCAATAATGTGTGCTGAAAAAGTCAATTTCTTTGTTGCTTGGCTGTTGTGTTTTTTTTGTTTTTGTTTTTTAATTAAAATCACTAAAGGGGTCTAAAAACTTGCCAAATCTATCAACAAAGTGTCTAAATTGGCAACAGTGATCCAGTTGGACCCGGAAATGGCTATTGGTGTCAGACCTATAGTGATGTGCTTGGTAAATGTCATGCGTATACCTAGTTTGGAGGTCTGGGCATTTTAGAATTGTTTTCTTGTTCTTGTGTGAAGAGAGAAAAAAACGATGGACATGTTCCTTTTCAAAACCGATTAAAAAAAAAAAAAAGTACGTTTTTGCAAATATCCAGATATGTATTGATAAGGTCACAGACCAAGCAAAAGACTACATGAGGATGGGGGAAAAAGTTCCTGAAAAGACCCGGGTACACCATCTATACCGTGGTATTGTGGTGATGCAGTTAATGTTGCAGTCTTCGATCCAAGCGGAACATACGGGTATCTGACGAAGGAAATGAAGAGTGAGTTGAGTGTCATCAGCATAGCAGTGGTTTCAATACCCATGTGAGGTTGTGATTTAACTGACAGAGTTGAGAATATAGAAAGAGTAGAAGAGGGCCCAGCACTGATCCTTGTGGTACACCACTGGAAAGTTTGCAGGGAGCAGATGTGAATCTCCTCTATGTCACCTAATGTGAATAAGGCAAATTATTGCCATGCTGTGCTATGAGTTGCAAGGCTCATGAGGATTTACAGGGGAATTTGTGATTGTCTCTGTTAAAGGCTGCTGAAAGGTTGAGGAAGATAATAACTGATGGCAGTTTGGCTGGTCTAATAACAGGAAGCATGTCAGTAATGGCCACAAGGGCAGTTTCTGTGAAATGTGTGACTTGAAAAGCCAGGCTACTTAGGATCCTGGATGTTTTACTTAATAAGAGAAAGACAATTGTAAATAGCACATTCAAGAAAAGAAAGAAGTGATACTGGTTGGTAGTTGCTGATGACGGAGTGGGGTTTTTTTTTTCAGGAAGGGAATAACCCTTAATGTTTTGAATGCAGATGGTACATGACCAGATCTTATGGAGTCATTAATGATGGAAGAGATGCAGTTGAGGAGGTCTTGTGAGATGGACTGGAGCATTGTGGACATGATGGGACCAGCAGAAAGAAGAGATCTGCGTGATCTTTTCTGTCGAAAGATGAGTGAATGTGTAATGCATGAATGGGGTAGGAGAGAAAGACTGACAGTATTTACTAATCTTCATGTTAAAGAAGGTCATCAGCTGTCAAGGAGGAGAGTGACCGAGACAGAGGGTTCGAAGAATCGAAGAAAAGATGCTGTATAGCTTGTGAGGATCCTGTGCAGACCTTGTGCAGAATCCAGCTTTTCCTTGTACAAGACACATTATAAAATCAGACATTTATACACCACAAGGTAGCAACCTCATCAGCAGCCATGATAATTGAAGTTATAGCACATTCATAACCAAATTGCAGTGGACATGCGTAGGTTGATGCTGTGAGGTCATTAAAAAAAAAAAAAAACATTTTTCAATCTGACCTAAAACACTGTTTTCATGTGAACAGGAAGGTAAAACTCAAAGTGTTTTTGAGTATTTATAATTCAGTTCTTTGTAGGGTTTGAGAGGAATTTACCAATCCCACTGTTTCCATTTTGAATACAATATCAGAGCTCTGTGTGTTTGCTAATACTCAATACATATCTGATACTGACATCGTCTTAGTAACTGTGAGACTCTCTGAGACTTTTATTCCTATGTCTGGTGAAACATCAGAGGTGTGGTGCAAGAATGCTTTAAGACAAGTTGTATCCTGTGGTCTCATGCTAGAGTTGCATTGTTTCAGTCAACATCACATGTCCATGGCATAAAATATATCGGTTGAGTAGATCAGAAAGTACGGCAAATCAAAACCTGCACTGATCAAACATTTCAGGCCAGCACAGGCCCCAACACAATGCTCAGTACTGATTTACAGTATTCATAATAAATAAATAAATACAGTGGTACCTTGACATACGACATTAATTCGTTCCAGGAGCAAGGTCGTATGTCAAAAGTGTCAAAGTAAGACAAATCGAATTTCCCCATTAAAATGAATGGAATTATTAATAATTCGTTCCAAACCCCCAGCAAAACACACCGATTTCATTTGTTACGTGTTTTTAAATAAGAAATGTAGTATATAAATAAAAAATAATGTATAAAACAATAGTAAAACATAATAAAAGTGAATGTAAAGAAATAAACTGGTTTTATTAAGTGTACTTTACCTTGAGGATCACAAGAAGC
>JAQMCW010000019.1:7502301-7514343 GCA_030068335.1 Chrysichthys cranchii
TAAGAGAGTGGGAAGGGTTTATTAAGCCTTAAAATATATATAAATAATAAAATTAATGTAACGGCGCAACATCACGGGTTTCACCTTTCACGGGGGGGCGCCGGAACGTAACCCGCTCGATAGGCGGGGGTTCACTGTAATTTTGACCAGTCATGATCAGTAACAGGAAGTTAAAAGGCTTTGGCCTTGGTAAGTTAAAAGACAATTTGAATTTTATTTATTTGATGTATTATGTACAGCCAATAACCATTTGTCATGCCCTAATGTTATGAATGTACTTATCAAATATAATATGTCTTTTTTTTTTTTTTTTTTACATAATCATGACTGCTTTTTTACTAATATTATTAAAGCTATTAATAAGATATATTAAGCTGATGATTGAGCTAACTCTTTAATGGACAGCAGCATTAACTAGCAAGCTTGTGTTAGCTTAGCCACAATTAAACTTGTGTTAATTGCCATTTGCAAATAAAGTAAAACTGTCTCATTTTTCGCATAGAAAAAAATATCTTCAATATCACACGTCTGAGTGTTACAGTCAGTGAATGTCCAGTGTGCTCAAAAAAAAAATCTATTTGAAAAACCCAGAAGGAGCTGGTTTCCTGCAGGCTTCTCTCAGCATGGGCTATAATTAAGGCACATGTCTGTGTAATTGTAATTTAATTGGGTAAATTTTATGAGGCTTTTGCACATAGAACATTTCTACTACATAAAATGCTATAAAATGTTAAGTAACATTTAATGGCTTTTTCTGAGGTGTGTGGGGTTTTTTTTCTACTGAATAAAATTAGGTAATGGGTGTGGATTATACACAAAACCACAGACTGCAGTTGACACCTAAATTATGTAATATAAATATTAAGCAATTCACCAATCTGTACAAAGAAAAATTTTTTACAGTGTAATTATTATTTGCTTTTTTCCCCCAAGTCGGAGGAATCCTAAAAAGATTTTTATTTAAAGTACATACTCCTTAAGAAGTCAGATATCACAGGTCAGCCATAAGCATGTGCAGAAGCCTTTGAGAAAAGCCCTCTGCTGTCACCTTTAAAGGTACCGCTACACTTACTGCACAGATTTATAGCTTCCTTTGTAATTTGACCAACCCGCAGAGAGCTGTAATCTGGGTCCAAGACTGATGACTCTGAAGAGCTTTATGCCTCCTAAGATTCTTCACTATGTTACTTTGCTTTAAGGAGTGTGTGATTGTATTTAGGCCTGAGGAGATTCTGTCTACTTTTCTGGATTTTTTCCCCCTTGCTCTTATAATACACATTGTCCTGGCCTCATATGCACTTATACATTAACCCTTTTAACCCTAGAGTCTTATTGGAGGATATGAAAAGACTTTCTATTACAAGAAATCAAGGTCAAGTTAGGCTATTTATGACCAGTGTAGCGTAGATTTTTTCCCCCCCAAAAAATCTCTATATGTATACAAAATATAAGGAAAAACTCATAGAAACTTAAAGGAAAGTTTATATCGGATGGGAGACATGCATGTGGTTTTATTACCTTATGGAGAGGCCTTTGAGGGGAGAGTTGGGGGATGTCCATTGAAGTTACCATGTGGTTCCTTGCCTGATAAATGGTTAAGCTATACGCATACACTGGAACCTTTAAAGTTGCAGCCTGTTTAGCTAATTGCATGTCTGTGTATGCAGGCTCCTGGGTGTACTCTTCCCTACACTGATTTGCAAAACAAACTATTGGATACGGTGATGCAATGAGCCTGATGGAGCATGATATAGTAACAGGGAAGAGGTTTACGGCATTATGTCTGAACAACCTTAGAGTAACTAGTGATTGAGATCCTCGCGTGTTTACTGTCAAGCTACGGAAAAAGGTCTGTGGTTGGTTATGTCAGTCAGACAGCCTCTTCCTCTCAAAGCACCAACCCAGTCTCATAAAAAGTTGATATACAACTTATTTGCAGCACCTTTGCTCATAAAAAAAAGCACCTCTGTATGATTTAATATGTTTGGGATGAGCATTTTGTGGCCAGTTGTAGTGTCAAATCACCAAATTCTTTCATGAATGCTAGATGTCTGCCCTACAAGACTCAAAAGACTGATTAAATGGAGAAAGATATTGGCATGTTGCAGTTAACCAATTCAGGCTGAAATGGGTTGCTTTGTAATTCTTATTTTTTTCTGTTCTTCTAGACTGCCAGTCTGCTGATCTGCTTCCTTAATACATGAGCAATATAAAAAGTTATATGGTGGTTCAATAAAGGAAAATGACAGGCAGACTTTCTATTAGCAAAGTTATGAGGAAGTGTATTTGGGTGCGTGCATATGTGTGTGTGCATGTGTGGTCACATGATGCTGCCAAGATTTATCTTTTTGTTATTTGATCTAACAAATCTGTTTTTCCACTATTATTTTACTTCCAGTTATACCGCAGACATCTTGGAAATTTTCTGTCTGTCTTTTCCTCATTCTGTGTACAGAAACTTTGATTGCTGGGAAAACACATGTTTAAAAGAAACTATTTAGTATTTTGTTCTCTGATTACATCAGTTAAAGTACATGAATGTATCATGTTCCTGTAGGGTTTTTACAAATGTTCAGTCGGTTGTAACATCTTTTTTTTTATTTATTGAACTGTTATTTTCTATAATGATCGGCATAAGGAGGTGTACGGTGGCAGAATCTGCTACTCTTTGCAAATGAAGAGGATGTTTTTCAAAAGGTTGATCCTTAGCTAACTATCATCTCTGAGAGTTATAGGAAATGATTTAAATGTGCTTTAGCTGATCTTGAGTTTGCTGCATTCTTTGGAAAGGCTTTGCTAGGTCTGTAAGCTTATTGTGAAGATGATGATGTTGATAACATGCTAAATCTTTAGTTCAGGATGAGAACCTCAAATCTGCTGCGAATGGGAGGAAGTTGCTGCACAAGAGGAAGTGGCCTGATCACCTCCCACTCTCCACTGTCTTACTGTCTGCCACAAGAACTGCTAACAAGTCACTGCAATCCTGTGTTTCAGAGATTAGTCCAGTGTTTAAACACCATTTTGAATGTCTAGTAAAAAATTAATCATTTTATAACGTGTGCACTCATGTTGTAGCCGTTGTGTGTTAGTGGTGTGGTGAGTGAGGCTCTGTTGTAGTATACACTGCTACTGTTAGGTCCTCGAGCAATCCATAAATACCCCATGGCTAGAATGACTCGGAGTGAGTCAGTACACTGTTCCTGCCTTCTTTCTACATTGGGAAAGAAAGACAGAAAGAAAAATAAAGAAAGAACGAAGTTTATTGGGAACTGATGAAGTGCACCAAAAATCCTGGTCTTGATTGATTAGTAATTCTTCAGTCTTTAGCCAGAAAGACTTGCAAGTAAGACAAGAATCAAGGGGTAAGTATCACCAAACTGACCAGAAACATCTGTAACAGAAACTATTACACCAAGTTGTAGGCTAAACTCACCATAGTTTGTGAATGAGGGGAAAGCCCTTTTCACAATTTATCTGCAAAAGCAGAATTCTCAAATGTTAAAAACTGTTATGTGAATGTCACATGACCTCCTCAATCTCCAAACTGAGTGTAGGCAGTGCAGGACATCTGGCAACATTATAACCGATATGTCAACTCAAGTGGGTATAGATTTCCCAAGCAATCTTGCATAAATAATAGCATATTACTGGATACAGGTTCAAGATAACTTTATTGGCCATGTGTAAGGCATGCTTTAGGATTCTAACATGCAGACAGTACAACAAAGGACACAAAATGTATTGCAAATAAGCAGTGTCAAAATGCTGGTATCACATATTAAATAATATTATATCAGTATAAAATAAAGTGATAAATAGGGTGCAGTATTATAATGAGAAGCTGCATAATTAGGACACAGTGTATGCAGTGTTAAGGGAAAGGGCTTAGAAGTGGAGATGTTTTTTAGAGCGACGCAAATATGTTTTTAGAGAGACACATGTTTTTTTTTTGTTTTTTTTAGAGAGATGCAAATTTCTCAACTGGTACAACTCTTGTTGTTTGACTACCGTTATTATTATTTATCAAATGGCATTGTACATTTCTTACATAACTATGCTGGGAACTTTTGTGACGGTGAACAAACTAAATGTCTTGCTGTTTGTTTGTTTTATTTAAAATTTTCTTTCATTTTATCCTTATACAGACTTTTGTACTCGAATGTAGCTGTATGAGGAACAATGAGCCGCATGCACTCATAAATGCTACTAAGTCACAAAAGTATTTCAAGCTAGGAATCATACAATCGATGACTCATGATTGATGACTCACTTTACTCAGTGAAATTTTGCTGAATGTGACCAGTGCATGAAACCTGAGATGGCTGTAAACAGCACAACACCACTGCTGGCTCACCTAGCCATTACTTTGGAGCTGGAATCTGTGTTCTAAGTATCTATGGAGTCAGAGCTTCTTTTGTGGATAACACGGTAGTTCATTCTGTTGATTAACTGACCTATAGCTGATAAATGATTGAATCTACTTTTTGACTCTACACTCAGTCCCGTGTTTCCACTGGGGTTATTAACCTCTGTGATAAAGTGCTACTCAAGTGTTGAAGCCAGACCTAATATTACATAGTCATTTCTGAGTATCATACTATTCCACAGATTGTAGTGTGTTTGTCTACGTGAAAATGTAGTGTACATAGGGCTATTTGACACCTCCATAAATACTTCATGAGAAGTGTCAGAAAGCCTGCTTAAATATTTACAAGGATTTTTGCAATACACATCAGTCATAAATACTGCTTTTGTCAATTTTGATGTCAAAATTTGATGCTCTTGGTTGACTGCTTACTTTGTGTTGGTTACATAATGCCAAGTAAATGCAATAAAACATGATATGACATGCTGTCCTTTCTATAGGAAAGAAATCAGCTATGGGGTTTTCTGAGTTTTCTTTCCTGAGAATGACACAAAATGTGTTATTTGTTTGTAATTACATTTAATGTTGAACATCTGAGAAGCAACTAAGTTTCTCTTGTCACGTACATTATAACAGCTATAAACTGTTGCTCGCTTATCAGTCCTATTTTTGGAATTAATTAGTTCATGTTCTAGAGAAATCGCAAGCCCTTCATCCTGAAGATTTTCCTGTGCTGGAAAAGTTACAGCTTTACCTGTACATTTTATCTGACTCAAGAGACTACATTTGTAAATATTATTGTAGAAATGATAATGAATTAGAACAAGCGCATTCTTATATAAGCTCGTGGATGGATTTGTTGTCCAAGATGTGTGGATAATTAACCAATGTTTTCTGACCAGTCAGAATTGAGAACTGTGTTGTGGAATTATGATGTGTTCTAACTTGCTAAATATATATTAAATTGGAAAAATCAATCAAAGCTGCTTTGTAGCATAATCCTGACCATTGATGCATGTTGAATGAAGCCTATATAAATATTTATCAGTTGTCATGCCGTAATAGAAAGTGCTTAGCATGGTCTGTGTGTTGTAATTTTGGGGGAGAAGGTGGGGTGGGAAGTGAAGTCTAAAAAAAGGACATCAGAGGGAACTGAAATGGGGAAATGCTTGAGTGTTTGTTGCAAGGTTGCCCAGTGTTGTATACTCCCAGCTCAGTCCAGATCTGTGGCTCTGATTTTCTGTACTGATTTGGTCTCTCATCCTGCCCTCAGTTTGATTCAACTTGGCTTTAAAAATTATGCTATAACTTTTATAAGATCATTTAACTTTGTATGTTTGGACCAGTCTTGGCAAGCAATGTCTCATACATTTGCTTTAGTATTTTTATGATGTGTAGCTGCTGACACAAGTGAATCAGGCACAGCAACCATACTGAGCTCTACAGAAACTGTACCACTGTTCACTTAGACATTATTAGACACTCTTTGGACTTTGTTGTTGAGTCTGTCTTGTAGATGTACTCTGTTTGATCATCTAGCCCATACTTTTTCCTCTTCTGGGCCATTTCATTGCTGTTAACTGAAGAATTTTGGTTGGCACACATTTTTGCACATGCATATACATTTTCTTATTGCAATGGTGACTTTGTCAGTACGCATTTGTACATGATTTGAGACTGTGCTGTGATTAGCAACTTGTGAAACTATCTGTTATTAACATTATCTGAACTTTGTTTATTACATGATAACAGATTTAGGTTTTTAAAAACATTTCATTTTATTTGGCCAAACTGCTGCTAAACAGATTATTTATATTCAATAATCCATAAACACGAATGTCACAACATCGTTTATTATTCTATAATGTCTACCAACTCCAATCTGGAAATAGTCCTAGGACTTTATTGAGCTCTCTGTCTCTCTCTCTCTCTCTTTCTTTCACTCACTTACAGTGTGAGTAGCAGTGCAGGACTGCGACCTTGGCCAAGTGCCTGGGTGGCTCTTCCTCCCCTCACCTTCCTCTGCTCATCTGCTGGTAAGTTACCTGTACTGTTCTCCATATGGACATGTGAGGTTACCTGAGATGCAGATGGTTTCACAAGAGATTTTTACCAACCATTATTTATAACGTAGTTCCATGCATATGAACTCGATTTATGGAAAATATATTAGACTACTCGTAACATTCCACTGACTATCATTTAATGTTTTGCTCCATTTTATACCAGACTGGTGCCCTGCCCAACACACAGTCATGTTAATCATATTGACCTTTACACTGGACACTAGCTGTGTGTAGAGCAGCTATTTACAGAAAAATAAAATTATATTTATTCCTCCTAGTAAGTTTGTTCTTCCACAGAGCATAAAAGAGAAGATCACTGGATTAGTGGACTTTGTGATCATATACAGTGTTTATAATGCAGCACGTTTATAATATTTACTGATTCTAATTTATGATTTTATTTCATGTTTGCTAAACCAGTATAAGAAAGAACAGATACTAATGTGCCATGCCCTGACATGCACCACGAGTTTTGAGCTCTTACACACAGTGATTTATAAATGCATCATTAAGTGTGCTAATGTAAAGAACTGCATATGCTGTCTTTCACTCTTTGGTGTATATCAGTTAAATATGATGTGTGATACATGATTTTTTCGCATTTTGTATGTTTCGTATTGGTCAGTTTCGGTCAGTTTTAGTCCTTGAATAAGAAAGTTACCTGCCATTGCACATTTTTAAAATAGCAGGCCTAGAATTTCTAGCAATTCTCAAAGCCTTGCAATATTTTCGGCACTTGGCAAGTTTAAAATAATATAAAATCAAAATGAATTACATTTAAATAAAATAAAATTAAAATTAAATATTATTATTTAAATGCTGAAACTGTAGCTTTGCCGCAGTGTTGCATGGTCCTGGAGGATTTTTTTTTTTTTTCATCCTAATTTCTGTACTTGTATACGGTTGAGACAGTAATAAAAATATCCTTTCATAAATTAAATCTCCAGAGGAAAAATCCAGAATATGCATATATTCAACAAACAGATTTTGTGTAAAACCCAAACTACAAAAGAAAATGTAAAGTATGACCTTTTAATGACAGGAAAAATTCATAACCAGCCAAACAGCTTGGATTGGATGTTCTTTTTGATTACCCATATACCCCACATTACATAAAAATGAATCTACAGGGTGGGCCATTTATATGGATACACCTTAATAAAGATTATATATAATAATAATATTAATAAAGGTTTTAAGGTGATATTTTATTAAGTGATTAGGTGATTATTTTATTAAGGTTTTATTAAGGTGATATTTTATTAAGGTGATATTAAAGCTCATTTTATTAAGGTGTATCCATATAAATGGCCCACCCTGTATAATTGTCTTGATGAAATAGAAAATAACACCTTGCTTACAAATTATTCCCATAATGCCTTTAACATACTCAGAATTTCTGAAAAACTTGCCAATACGGAAGTGCACAACATTGTCGGACGCGACGTGGACTTTTCTTCCTGTTTTCCCAGTGGCTGCATATGTAATCACAGGGTCAAAGTTAACAGAATGTAACCCACCAGTATGAGGAGACAGACATTGCAAATTCACTGCTAATGAACTCTGAGTATGGGTTAAAATGTCATTACATGAAAAATTGTCATTTTCACCTAGGGAGAGGAAAATCATGCCAGGCTTTTAGAAGTGCATGCTTAGGCGTGTTTGGTATCTGTCTGGACTCTTGCCCTCATCATTCACCTACTTGGATGAACATATTTGGTCTCTTGTCTCAAACTTGTACTTCTGTGGGGCCCTGTTGAAGCATGAATGATCTCTATTGCTTCTAGGTACATTCCTTACCTGAACCACCTCTTTTCACGTGATCAAGGAACAACAAGCTGTTCCTAAGGCATAGTTCCCTGCATCCATTGCAGGTGTCACACATTACAGAGAACTCAGATGTCTCTCTAAATAACTATTTAGAGAGGGAGTATCAAAAAATAAAGGCAAAATACATTTAATGGCTTTAATATGAGTAACTACGAGAAACGTCACTTTTCCCCATACAAGACAATGCGTTTTTGTATCGTTCAACTAGCGTCTGTATTCCTGCAGAAAAGAAGATTTTCGGCTGCTCAGGTGAGCACTGCTTTCTAGGTGAATCTGTGAGCATGCAGCTCCTCCTTCAGTAGACCGAAGACATGATTATCGCTCATTGCACGGTTTCAACTGTCGCTGCTGCTGTACGAGGAAATGCATTGTCATAGTGCAGCAAGACTGGTTTGGACAGCATTCCTCTTCTTTTGCTGTGAATTGCATGTTTAAGGTTGATTGCACTGTTCACTGTTTGCCCAGACACTTGGAAAGGCACCGGAATAGGCCCCTTCATGTCCCATAGGTACGTTAACTTGATTTTCTTAGGGGAGGGCTGACTTTTGAATTGCTTATTCGCTGGAGAAGATGGATGTCTCCACTCCATGCTTTGTCTTTTGCTCTCCAGGTTATCACTTAACCCATTAACTGCCAAAAAATTTTTCTGAAAATTTTCATGTATTTCTGTTAAGTTACATCCAGATAGTAACAAAAACATCTACTTTCAAGAAATATGACTGTTAATTTTTCTGAAATTTCAATTTTTAGTTAAAGTCCCAAATGGGGATCATGGCACGTGCCATCTGTTATTTTTTTTTTTATGCCATTCAATATATGATCCCCAAATGGAGACCACAGAAGCTAATCGGTTAATTTAAAAATTGGCTTTAATTTTTGATTCTCCCTTGTATTTGCACACAATTTGCTGAGAGTAAAAAATGAGACACAGAACTCTGTCTATGCTGTTTTAGGAACTAAAATTTCTAAATGTCCAGATACATCAATTTCCTTGTAATTACAGTCCAACTAACATGATTGAATAAAGTCAATAATCACCTTTTAATATTTAACCATGAATGGTTAGTTTTTGGCTATAAGTAAAACAATTTGAAGTGGTCATGTTTTGTGTCCTAGACTCTGAACAGAAAACATGTCCATTTTGAATTCGAAATAGAGAGTTCTTTGAAAGTATCTGAAAACTCTGACACCTAGCATTGCAGCTAGTTTCTGTGATGAGTAGCTGTCTGCAGATAAATCATTTACAACAATGGTCGAGCTGAACAGCTGCTACAGCATTTTTCACAGTTACACAGTACTGTGTAGGGTCTACATATGGTCTACCAGTTGATGACGATCTATGTGAATTAGCATTTTTGGTCTGTCAACAATACTTTGCCTGTTCAGTCATGAGTGCTCGGTGCAAACGAGCTGCTGTATGTAATATACTTTTGACATATCTTTTTGCTGTGCCTCAAGGTTCTTGTCTCTCAAAAGTAATACAGTGGGACCTTGGTTTGCGAGCATAATTCGTTCCTGAGACATGCTTGTAATCGAAATCACTCGTATTTCAAAGCGGGTTTCCCCATAAGAAATAATGGAAACTCAGATAATTCGTTCCAGTATCCACAAATATTTATATAAAAATGACAAAATACAAAACTGTCATGAATCTGCCTGCGCAGAGTGTGCGTGCAATGCACCAGTTCTGAGCACTCCCAATAGCGGTGCATGTCAGAGAACTCGCGCGCTAAAGACTACTTCCTGGTATTCCTCCGCAACGTCGCGGCACGTCACATGGGTGGTGACAGGTGTGCCGGATTGGGACTGATTGCGGGAGCTATAAAAAGACTCACGCATTAGTTGCCATTTTCCACGCTCATGCCAAGCCTTACTATTCCCGTGTTTGTTTTCTCCAGTTCTGACTAAGCTTCTGTTTCTTGTTATTCCACCCCACCACACCTGACAAAAATAACCTGCACTTTACCTTTAAAAAGAATGGTGGCTGGTGCGAGAGAGAGGGGAGAGGACTTTCACTTTTGACTTTTGACGTTCACTGCAACACAAAACCATTTCTCATGTCTGTTCCGTCTTAACTTTATTGTTAGAGTCTAATGGATATAGTACTGAATTTCCAAACATTTTGTAGACAACCACCATGCTTCCATCTTAAATGAATTTCTAAGGGCCAAAAGGTTTCCTTTTCTCAATGCATCACAATATGCTGAAACTTTAGCAAGAGGTAATCACATATACATGACAGAGGAGGTTGATGGAGGCTGTGACATTTTGTGCCAATGCAGGAAGGAAGCATTTTGTAATTGGATTTCAAAAAGCTTTCAGTTATGTGTAATTGACATACCCTTAAATGTACTGTTGTTAGTATTATGTCCCGATAATAGAGATTTGCACACCTAATTATATTGCAAATGTGTCAGATTTTTCATGCACAAGTAAACAGATATAGTAGAGTACCACATCAAAGATTTACAGACAAAACCAGTATTGATGTTTTCAGTAGGAGTTACTCTGTGTCTGCTACCCCGTGGCATGCTCACAGCTCCTGGTGGTGTGTTTGAGACCCTCATCTGGTCATTTGGTTTAAAGGACTAAATTCAGTCTTATGACTAGGAACCTCCTGAATACTGGACACAGCCAGGAAAGAGCTCGATCTGTGTTTTAAAACTGTTCAGGGGTCACCTGACAGTTTCCTGTGTTCAAGGAATAACTTGAGCAATGTTAGCAGTAGGACAGTGCTGCCCCCACCTGGTGATGCCACTGTATAGCTAGAAAGTATTACATTCATCTTATTACCTGCTGTGTATTAAATACTGTATATGAGTCATATTGTTGCTTTTCATGATCACTGCCTCATCAGTGGATTTGTGTGATTTGAGTGACTGAAATTAACAAAAAAATTTTCTGCTTTTGTGATGAAGATGCCAAAGCAAATACACAGGCATTTAACTCTGGCATCGCAAAAGTGTGTTATTTGGATAAAGGCTTTATATCCTAATTACACACCAATGTTTGAAACATAGCCACCGCAGGAAATGTAGTAGATAATAACAGCATTTCTGACACATTTTAGTGCATGGTTATCTTGCATCCTATGGGCAGCTCTCCTTTGCATAGGTTGGTTAGGTCCCCATGCATTTAGCAAAATCTTTGTTTGTAGCGTAATTGTATTCCCCTATTTTTTATTCTTATTGTTGGTGACATATTGGGTGGGTGATTTGACAAACATATCATATAAGTGATGGCAATTTCTACTGTACATGATCTGCATCATGATGTATAGGTTTGCTAAACAACTGCCAACAAAGAGTGTTGCATTTAGAAAAAAAAGCCTATGAAAAATGTAGGTCTACCGAAATGAATTATTGTAAATTGGAAAGGATTAATTAATGAGTGACAAGTTAATTTTCAATAATAAATTTTAAAACATATGTTCCGTGCAAGGGCGGCACGGTGGCTGAGTCGTTAGCACGGTCGCCTCACAGCGAGAAGGTCCTGGGTTCAAGTCACAAAGTCTCCAAAACAACCATCAGGCGCTATCCACATGCCAACAAGCTGTTTGGGAGGCATGCATGGAAAAAACCTTTTCTCACTCACAATCATAAACGCAAACGTCTGGAGTTCGCTAAGCGGTACTGGGGCTTCAACTGGGACCGTGTGCTTTGGTCAGATGAGATCAAGATAGAGCTTTTTGGCAACAAACGCTCTAAGTGGGTCTGGCAGAACACAAAAGATGAGTATGCAGAAAAGCACCTCATGCCCACTGTGAAGTATGGGGGAGGA
>JAQMCW010000019.1:7541975-7558793 GCA_030068335.1 Chrysichthys cranchii
CAAAGAATTCTATAATTCCGTGTTTGTGCTGTCATTATGGGGTACTGAGTGTAGATTCATGAGGAAAAAAATTAATTGGATTGATTTTAGTATAAGGCTGCAACATTACAAATGGTGTAAAATTGAAAGGGGTCTGAATATTTTCTGAATGCACTGTACCTATAATTTTTGATTTTACAATGGACAATGTGGCTACACAGTGATCCCTCGCCATATCTCGCCTCAAATTTCGCGCCTTCACTCTATTGCGGGTTTTTCATTTAAATTGGTCTAATTATATATTGCGGGTTTTCACGCTGGTTTCCGGGCTTTTTCTGGTAGAGTTCATGCTTCCTCATTTTGCCATTGGCTGATGGCTAATCAGAGCGCGTGGCTAATTACAGACACCTGGGTACTGATTAACTAAGCGAAGAGCATCATTCCAGTTTGTGTTAGCCAGTGTCTCATGTCTCACTCATTCAGCATCAACGTGTTTGGCTGAGCTTTTTGTGGGTAGTAAAGCCCTTTGTTATGTGCCAAAAGCTATCTGCGCCTTCTACATCTTCCAGGGCCATGCCCAAGCTCTGATGGAAGATGCTAACAATCACCGAAAAGGTAAAACTTTTGGACATATTAAAGAAAGGAGCAGCTGTGCCACTGTAGGACGCCATTAGTGCATCAGCGAGTCCACGGTTCACAAAATAAAGAAGATAAGAGTTACAGCTGCAGTGTCTTATAACCAGGGTGCTAAACGAGTTGTAAGTGTACGGATTAAGGCTGTGGTCCGGATGGGATCTGCTTTAGGACTCTGAATTAAGGATTGCCGGAAGATCATCATCTCCGTGGACACCCATATAATCCAACAGAAGGCTAAGCAACTTCGTGAAATGTTTGCGGATGGCAGGGATGAGCTGGAGGGCAACCCTCAACCTGGAACTTCTGCGGATTCCCCCAGCAAGAAAAGTGACTTTGCCGCCAGCAAGGGCTGGTTTGAAAAATTCAAGAGGCGATTCAACTTGGTCAGCGTGAGTCTCCATGGAGAGGCTGGCTCCACGGACAAAGCAGCAGAAATTTAGGTCGGCTACACCTTCAAGAACATAATTAATGAAGGCAGATATCGGCTGGAGCAGGTGTTCAATATGGACGAGACGACCCTGTTCTGGAAGCGGATGCTGTCTCATACCTTCATCACGAAGGATGAGGCAAGAGCCCCTGAATCAAAGGGGTTATCCGGGCCTTCAAAGCACTGTACACTAAGAACGCCCTGCACCACATGGTTGATGCCATGGAAACGGATGAAGACTTTTCCCTGAAGGTCTACTGTAAGAATTACACCATCTCATTGTGCCTGGTGAATGTACAGAGAGCAGTGAAGGAAATGAAGGAGACTATCAATGCCCGCTGGAAGAGATTGTGGCCAGAGGTGGTCGATGGATACGAGGGCTTTTCTGCCGAAGAAATTCAGCACTCTGTGGTTGATAAGGCAGTTAGGCTGGCAAAACAGCTAGGAGGAGAAGGCTTTGATGACATGACTTCCGACGACGTCGTTGAGCTGCTCGAGGTCTACTCAAAATCGCTGACTGACAAAGATCTGGCTGAAATGGCCAAGTCAGCGAGCGAGGAAGAGAAAGAACAAAAGGAGGTTATATTTAACTTCCCTTTAAAAGGAGACACAGTCATGAAGACAGCTTTTTCTGTTCACCCCTGATCTTCATAATTTCCCTGGAATCATACTAGCCTCATCCTGGTTAGAGCTTTTTCCAGTCTGGCTTGAACATTTCCTTCCTGGTTAATAACCATTACATTTCAGTGTAATCCTGTACAAGGTTATATTTACCACTGATAAAAGCTATTTGTCTTGTTGCTCTGTGGGGAGGTTTTATATAGAACCCTACAGCTGAGTATAGAACACCACAACATTAAGGACGATAAGAATACTTACCTGTTCAATAAACATTTGCGGAGCCCCTTTTGGAAAGCCTATGTTTGAAGAGGATTTTACATCTGAAACTGATTGCACGTTTGATTTGTGCATTTCTTAGAGAGGTGTTATAAACAGTACAGAGACTTATGAGTTACACAGCAGAATCCTACAGTGAAAGCTCATTGGAAAACAACTCTCTCCTCATGTTTTTTTTTTTTTTTGTTTTGTTTTTTTTTTTGTTCAGTCTTACACCACAACACTGGTAAATTCATGATTCTTCATTTTGCTCCCTTGATTGTCAGCCACAAATGGCTATGGCATCACATGAACAAACTTCTGCTTCCGATGATAAGCTGAACGCTTTTCTGTTGCGCCGCTCAGGAGCCCCTAATGTGCTGGTTCTAATGTTATTGTGTCTGTAGTAGCAGCTTATGATATGCCTGTTATAATCTAAGCCTGTTAATCAGTGGATTTTTAAACAATTGTTGTCATTTAACAAGGAAAAATATAATGATTGATATGATGAAATTATTTATAAGGAGATGTTTATTTAGCATTTATGGAGGGCAGTTTCCACTTTCAGGTTTCTCCATAACACAATACACTGCAGATTTTTTCATCTTATTTAAACAGAACTTGGAGAGGGTATGACTGTTTATATGGTAGCTGCTACAACCTATGTAACAAGAACTAATTTGTCTCACAGACGTGTTATGACATTAAATATTACAAATAATGGTGTATGACATGTCCTTAGCTAATATATTAAAAATTGTAATCATAGGCAAATGGGTATGGTGTAAGAGGAATAAAACACTTCACAGCATGCTCTTACTGAAAAATATTCCAGTAGACTTTGGGGTGGTACAGGAACTTCACTTGATGTTGAGGCCACGTCACATTACTGCAGCAATGATTATTTTCCTATGACAGGACACTCCATCAAGTTTTTGTTTTGTGGGCAGATTATTTCTTGGATACATAAAGCTCTGAACACTTGGGTAACAGTAGAGGACCGTTTTCCCTCAAATGCTGTTTAATGACCAGGCTGATTAGCTTAACAAGCTTCGATGTCTCAGTAATTGCAGGATAATACGATTAGCACTTAGCTAATGAGAAGATTGTTTGTAGTGGTGCACCTGCGCAATACCCAAAGGATCTACAGTAGGATTAAAGTTGCTAGGGAGTTATTTATTTTCCCCTTGTCACATTGTGACCACCATTATTTTTGCCAACACATACAATGCTTAAAATTCCCTTTAAAGTCCTGAGAAAAACACGCCCCAACTGCACAGTAGATGCCTCGTTCTTCAATAAAGCCCCATCACTTTGAGTTAACATACATTTCCCTGTGCCCTTTATCAGTATTGTATGTCACGTCAGTTAGTTTATACACGTCTATCCACTCCACTCGACCTGCATGTCTGTGTTTGAGACACTGTTCCAACTTTAAAGGGTTGCCTTGTATTTTAGCTAATTTGGCCACAGAAGCTGACCTCATATGTCACAAGCAATCAGATCCACTTCTGTCTAGCCTCAGCCTTGTTTGTCCCAAAGATTTTTGCTTGGCCATCTCCCACTCTCTTTCTCACTCCCTCCATGCTGGAGTGCACACACGCACACACACTTTTGCATGCGCACACACACAGTGCACCCCAGGGCAGTGGGATGAGATGGCCCAATTAAAGATTCCTCCAGATGGGGGTGCTAAAAGCAGACAGGTAGGGGGTGGAAGGTGGCGTGCCAACCATCCTTGCCCTCCTTGGTGTGTCAGCTTGGTACTGTGACCTAATTTAGCCTGCCATTGTAATTCAGCCCACTAGAAAGGGCTAGCATAAACTGTCTAATCTAGCACGGTCAACAGAGTAACAGACCACACCCTGAGAAATGAAAACAGCTCCTACAAAGATTTATTTATAACATATCAATAAATCTAAGTATAATTTTATGTGGAAAAACTCTAGTTCACTTAAATTTGGCCAGTGATTACGTGGTAACTGGTAAGTGCAAGTGTTTACACATTTTAAAACATTTAAATACAACAGAAATATTTGCAAGTGTGAAACTGCAAAGTATGAAGGTGTAAGGTGTGATAGCAGATTACAGTTAGTTATGTCTTTGTTTTAGATTTTTTTCCATGTGTGTTTTCTGTTATACTTAAATATTTATTTATTTACTTACTTATTTATTTACTTATGTATCCTGCGTTTACATAAACTACCAATTAAAATTATGATCTTTCTGCCATATCTGTCTGACCCTTGTCTGACCCTCAACTCACTTCTCTGCACCCTGAAAATGTTTCCTCTGAAAGAATCATGCATTTTGTAATAAGCAGTTCCTACACTGTGTACTCTTCCATACACAGGCATCCTGTCTGTCAAACCTTACTTATTCTTAGAAACCTTTTGTTAATAAAAATGAGCCAAATGCTACCAAGAACAGCATCCATGTAATACTTTTATTGTGCTTTGCATTTCAAATTGACTTAAGCTGTTTTATTCTGCATGTGTCAAAAGGTTCTGACTTAGAAGGCCATGCAAAATGGCTAACTGCACAAAATCTAAGCAAACTGACAAAGTAACAAATTTTACTGTACTTGTGGGGACCTTCCACTGGCATACTTAGTAATGCAGCTACACACACACACACACACACACACACACACACACACACACACACACACACACACACACACACACACACATACACAGAGAGAGCTAAATTCACATGATTATTAATATTGTTTTATTGTTATTTTCCCCCTTAGATGACAAATCCTGCCATCCAGAATGACTTTAGTTACTACAGGAGGACTCTGAATCGCATGAGAATTAATAATGTCCCAGTAAGTATCTGCAGAAAGAAAAGGTCTCCCCTATCTACTTATATATTACATTGTGTCCAAATCCCATTTATGTCTTCCTATTCTACTATACTTCTTATTCAAATTCTCATTGCTTCACTTTGTATGTGTCTCTATATAAGTGCTGCCTTTACCACATATCCATCACACACTTACAACCAAAACACCTCTTTGGGGACTGCAGGGACTGAGAAACGGCAGATAAGGACAGATAAGTTTGAGGTCCTTGCATTGAGAAGTGCACTGGGGACAGACACATTTATGCACCTGAAGCACGCTCTCTTGAGACAATTTTCTCTCGGGACCTAAAATCTGAATTGAGATCTGCCTAATATTCACCCTTGAGATAGTCATCGTGTTGATCCCAAAGGTGTGGGGCTGGTAATCCCCTCTCATTCCCCCCTGCTGAACTCAGTGACCCGTCTGCCATGGCACATCCCTAGAGACACAGCACAGTCTCTCAGATCACTAGTCATAAGCCACTAAGTCTATCGGGTCCTAAGCTTGGGACGTGTTTTTAAGTTAGGTTCTGCCAGAAGTTGCAGGTGCATGTCACTTATTCTACTGTGAATTCAATCATTTAGGAAAATGAACAAAATTGCTGTGAGGAATCCAACCAAGCTTTTGGCTGCCTCTCCGTTTTAACTGTTATGTAATAATTAGCTATGGCTAGAATACATTACACTGTCTGTGAAGCTGCAATTAAGTATGAAGTTTACCACAAGTAAAGCAATGCTGACCTAAACACCATGTGCATAATTGTCACACCACTGTAACAGCCTCTCTTTTGACTACCACAGCTAATTTACATAATTAATAATATAACACATTAAAAATTGAGATCATGTATTATTGATGATGTATTAGCAGGGGAGCCACCCTTCCTCCTGGAGAGGCACCATCCTGCAGAATTTGTGTCTAGTACACCTGATTCATATCCGACTGATTTAATCAGTTGCTTAAAAGTATAGGAATATCATATTATTATGTATGTAAAACTGCTTTGTGTAATGCTCATTGTTGAAAGTGCTATACAAATAAAATTGAACTGAACTGATTATTACAGGCAGGTGTTTAGTTATAATTTGTAGTAGGTGTGCTAAGCATCCATGAGATGTTCACACGTGTTCATCTTTCTGTAAAACTGTCTGTGTATGTAATCTAATTTGATTGTTTCCTAAGTTCAAACCTATTGTTCTGTTACTATTTTGGAAAAAAAATAGGGTCAAGAGTTTCTGTCCTTTTTCTTCCTCACCTTGTCATCTTTTTCCGCAAGCAAAGATGAGAAAAAATATGTCTTTCTTTGCAGGCAGAAGGAGAAAACGAGGTCAACAACGAGTTAGCCAATAGAATATCTCTATTTTACGCAGATGCCACACCCATGCTGAAGACTTTGAGTGATGGCACAACAAAGTTTGTATCTGAGGTAAGAGATGCCAGTCTTCCAGTTAAACTTGGCAACATAGATCCAATTGCTTGGTCAGTAAGAAAAGGAAAGTACAAAACAATACAGAAAGGCACTCTTTTTTTCCCTACAGAACAAGAACTTGCCTATTGAGAATACGACAGATGTGTTGAGCACCATGGCAAGTGTGTGTAAAGTCATGCTAGAAACACCGTAAGTTGTTATTCTTCCCTTATTTGAAATAAATTAAAATACAGTTTGAATTCTCAGTGCTCATGGGCACTATGACTTGTTGCAGTGAGTACCGTAGCCGTTTCAGCAGTGAGGCCACTGTATCATTCTGTTTGCGTGTCATGGTGGGCGTTATCATCCTCTATGACTACGTACATCCTGTTGGCGCTTTTGCCAAGTCCTCCAAAATAGACGTAAGTAAACTTTAGCTTTAAAAAGATTCTTCTTGCCTGCCTGTTAGTGCCAGAATAGTTTAGTTAATAGTTAAGATTTTATAGGATGTTTAATAGGATTTAAAATTTGTAGCCAGACCATGAATCGCAGATCATATAAGAGCCATATTGCTGGGATTGTTTTTTTTAACCATAATGCCTGTTACTATAGATAAAAAATACTTAAGTATAAAATTTTATATATTGATATATATAATATAGCACCTTGAAATGATCACATCTAACCTCACTGCGAAATGTGTGTTACTGTACAGATGAAAGGATGCATTAAAGTTCTCAGAGATCAGCCCCCAAACAGTGTGGAAGGCTTATTAAATGCTCTCAGGTAAGAATCAGTGGAGACATCTGCAGTGGAGCCATGAATGTCAGTAGTCAGCATGGTCCAAGCACAATCAAGCTCATAATGTTTTGTATTTAAGGAACAAAAAGCATAATTAAAAACAACAGAAACCTTGCAGAAACTATAGTGTTGTAGCACCTTGTTTCTTGGACCCTAAATATTTTAAGCACCAGATGGTTATATTTTTGTTTTCTGAATTTATAAGAAATATCTTGCTATGTAAATATACTCACTGTATACTTTACACCTGCTTATTCATGCTCAACCAGCCAATCAAGAAGCTGTGTGCAATGTATGCAGATACAGTTCAAGCGCTTCAGTTATGTCCACATGAAACATTGGAATGGACAAAAATGTGATCTCAATGTCTTTATCAGGACATGGCTGTTGGTTATAGACGGTCTGGTTTTTGTTTTTCATAAACTGCTGACTTCCTGGATATATATTTTTTTTTTTTACCCTCGACAGTCTCTACAGTTTAAACAGAATTGTGCAAAAGAAAAAAAAACAGCCCAGTGTGTGGCACGTCGGCTGAGAGAAGAACCTTGTAGATGAGAGAGAGGTCATGGTAGAATGACTGGTTTAAGTGGCTAGTAAGTCCATGGTAACGCCGATGACCACTCTTTACATCTGTGGTGAGCAGGAAAGCATTGCAGCAAGCCCAGCACTTGAACCTGTATTTGTATGATTTTATGCATTGTGCTGTTGCCAAATGATTGGCTGCTTGGTTAATTGCATGAATGTGCAAGTGTACAGGTAAGTCTAATAAAGTGTACAGTGTATATACATGGGTGTTTCTATACATATACCGTTGGGGTCAGAAGTTTATATACAGTGATAATACATTCAAACATTAATGCCATGTCAATACTGAGCATTCAGTTATTTATTTGAATTGTTCTTATTCTGGAGAATGATTGAACAAGATAGATCTTTATTAGAAAAAAAGCAACAAGAATTTCGTTTTAAGAATTTAAGTTTTAATTTATTTGGGGTTTTCTGAAATCAACTCAGGGTCAAAATTATGCATACAGAGTCAAAAATGTACACATAGCACACCTGATATTTGGTCCCTTGGCAAATTTTACCTTGACCAGATACTTTTGGTAGCCATCAACAGGCTTCTGCTACCACGCTTCTAGGCAGAATTGGTATGGAGTTCAGTTTAATTTGTGTGTTTTCTGTCACAGACCTGACTTTAAAGCACAGGCTACATGTTTTCTATATGGTTGAGGTCAGCACTTGTTTGAAGTTTAATGTTAGCCTCTTTATCCATTCCTCCAGACAGCTTTTTCTTTGTCCATGTGGTCAGCTGCAAACTTAATTTGGGCTTGAAGATGTCCTTTTTAAGCAGGGTCTTCTTTTTTAGATGGAATCCTCTTAGTCCAGGCTGATGTTAAGCTCCCTTGACTGTAGACAGTATTTCAGCAGCTTCCAGTTCATGGCAGGCCTGTGCTTTGATGGTTCCTGGGTTGTTCCTGACCCATCCGAACCATTTGCCTCTTAGCTAAGGTGATGGTTGGGGTCGTCTTCCAGACCTTGGCAAAATTGCTACAGCTCCGATTAACTTACACTTATAAAATAAATCATTTTATTTTATGCTGATCAAGAAGGCCTTGTCCTTGCAAGTTAAAAGACATTTTGGAACTTTCGACACCACTGAATTACAAAGGAGAATCAAAAAGTAAAGTGAATTTTTACATTACACGATAACCTAGAAAAGACAAAGCATGGGGTGGAGACATCTGTTTTCTCCAGAAGAACAATGCAACTTGCTGTGCATTGCTGCAAAATGAATTTAAACCTGCAATTTGCAGTAAAAGAAGAGGAATGCTGTTCAAAACAGTCTTGACAATGCTTGTCCTCATATAGCAGTGACAGTTCAAGCGTCTTCCACATCCTCCTTACAGCCCGGATCTGGTATTGAGTAATTATTACAACTTTGGTCCACTGAAGCAGGTGTTCCACGGTCATAGTTGCACCTGTGATGATTAAGTTAAGGAAGCGGTGCTCACTGGGCTCCAGGACAAGCCGAAAAATGTCTTTTCTGCAGGAATACAGGAGCTAGTTGAACAATGAAACAAAGGCGTCATCTTGCATGGGGACTATGTGGAAAAGTGATTCAATTTCTCACCATTACTTCTGTTAAAGCTGTTAAATGTATTTTAAGTGTGTGTGTGTGTGTGTGTGTGTGTGTGTGTGTGTGTGTGTGTGTGTGTGTGTGTGAGATACCTATGCATTAGCAAATCAAATTTCAGCATTTTCTTATCATCACTTGTCTGTGTACCACTGCTATTCAGGATGTTTATTCTAAACATGGGTCTGAGATTACAGGACGGAAAATTGGCCTCTTTTTCACTATGTTGCGATTGTTAAAGTATTGAAGCTGTGCTATTTTTTGATTTTGAGACATTCATTAGTCTTGAATCTTACATTTCCATTTTAAATACAGATGCTTAATGTAAATGGAGTAACAAGTGAAAATGCAATCCAAGCACAGAGCTGTTAAAGGAGCTGATATAAGTGCTGCACTTCTGGTCTGGTCTATAAGCTGACAAGAAACATGGGCAGAAATTTTAGGAAGTCCTTACAGTTAAACATGAGCTAAATACAAGTCACAAGAAATCAGTCAACCTTTTGAAGGCTATACAGTGCCCTCCAGATGTATTGGCACCTTTAATGGACATGAGATAAAATAAAGTCATCAGTCGTTCAGTGATTGAGACTTGAGTGCATTACTGTTCATGGCAATTTCAGTTCAAAGCCTACTTCATGGTTTCTAAGTGTAGATTTAGGCCGTTCATATGGGGCCATACTCTGTGGCAGTAAGTGGTTTCCAAGTGATGAACTCCAACCAGAAGTAGGACAGCAGGATGGACCAGGCAGATCTGGAGAGCAGAAGGGGATAGGGTCACTGGTATCTCAGGACTAACATGTGTAGCTCAATCAAGAAAAGGGGGGGGGGGGGGGGGTTTTGGGGTATGCCCATTGTTACCTCATGCTTAAGGACAATGTAATTTGTGTATTATGTGGTGGAGAAAACCATTTGGGTGAAATGTGTTATAGGCTGTTGTGCTTATTTGTGTATGGGCCACCTGGCAGACTTTTTATTGACATGCCCCACCACCCCTTCATCTCCCCTACATTCTGTCCCTTCATCTCAGGCTGATTGGAAAGGAAAAACATGGCTGCACCCTGAAACCTGTAAGCACCCAGCACAGCCAAGAAATTTAACAGTGAAAAAAAATATCATTAAATAAACTGTGACGACAAAAAACTCAAGTCAGTACTAGAATAAACTTGGCAGTGCTTTTCTAGTAAGGAGTAATTTCTTGCTGTTAATGGGGATGACGTTGGGTGTCGAATTTGCAACTTTTGCTTCTGTTCAAGCCTGTAAACACAACCTGTGTAAAGCCTTAAGCTGTTTGTATAGCAGCTTCACCTAACAAATAAAGTACTTTCACAGAAATGTATGTAATGGAAAAGCTGAATTATTGTGTGCAATGTTATTTTTAAATAATTGCTGCTAATT
Organism: Chrysichthys cranchii; assembly: GCA_030068335.1. Classification (NCBI taxonomy): domain Eukaryota; kingdom Metazoa; phylum Chordata; class Actinopteri; order Siluriformes; family Claroteidae; genus Chrysichthys; species Chrysichthys cranchii. Next base: position 7,552,486 of record JAQMCW010000019.1, read on the forward strand.
TTAAGAAGTGGCCAATAATTCTTTAGGGCATTTTATTTGTATATGACATATTATACAATATTTGAATATTAAGATTTCAAATAGGGCAACTTGCATGAAACATAGTCATACACTGTAACAACAAAAATATGGGTCAGTTAGCTCAGCAGGTATCTTCCCAGACATTTCATCAATATGAACTGACTTTTTTTTTAATAAAAGTGTATTCATTTGGCTTAAGTCTAATAAAAATTGTTTTCTGTGCAGGTACACGACAAAGCATCTGAATGATGATTCGACTGCTAAGACCATTAAAAGCATGTTGCAGTAAGCAGCAGCTCTGGGATACACACCACTGGCCTCATACAAGTGTTCAGGGGACACACTCCCTCCCAAGCAACAGCAAAGCACAAAGTTTTTCTTTTTTTTTTCTTTTTTTCTAAAGTCAAAATCAGACATACCAATAGGACTCTTAATTCTTTTAAAGTGCATGCTATTAGCATTTGGTGTTTATTTTGTGCCAAATCACTTTTTGCTGAAATCTTGGTTTTATCAAATACAGCCATACTTATGATGGCAGCTACATTATGGAAAAATAATAAATTATTTTTGTGATTATTAGGTTAATTTTGCTTGTTTCCCTATAAAAGGGAGGGAAAGTGTTTTTAACTTGAAAATGAAACATACAGTATATTGACAGAGAAATATAAAAATATATTTTATTTTGTTTGAATTAATATTTAATATCATGTCCTCTGCATGACATAATGTCGTATTTAAGGAAAAAAAAATACAAAAATGGAAAAAAAAAAAAAAAACTAGTGTTTCAAAATTGTCTGACTGCTTGGTTGTGTGCAAGTCCTAAACCAGTGAATTTAAATTATGTTTTGTTATTAAAATGGTACTAATCAAAACTGAAGTTTTCAACTGGTAGTACTGTTTAAATTTTATATTTTTTATAGGTTTTGATTTATGTTTTTTTCATAGCTGTGATTGTTTTTCCTCTTTGAAAAAATAGCTTCAATATTTCTGGTGAATTAAAAGTGAGTTTTTGATGTATGATGACATGAAATGTGATGTTTTAAAACAAAAAAAACAATTAAAATATGCTTTCTGTTTTGTAACTATTGGTTTTATTTAGAGATTTTTTTCAGTGTTTTGTTTTTTGGCAACTTGACATTAATCTATATATAAAAAGTCAACATGGTTGGTATTTATCCAGAAACTCATTTATTTTTATTTGTGATGTGTGTAATTTAATATACCATATGTACTTTGAATTTAAAAAAAATGTACTTTGATTATTTGTACATACAGAAATTAGTTTTTACATACAGAAATTAGCCAGTTTACTGTTGATAAAAATCTTACAATATTTAGCTGCTTTCAGTTTTATGGCATGATATTCAGTTAAAATGTAATGCATATTGTTTGGCATTTACCAACAACCGATTTTAAAAAATGCATGTAATTGGAAATCCTGAAACATCAGTTTAATATTGGAAAAAAGATTTTATTCATCATTTCTCTTCAAGTCCATGACGTGCTTACATAGTACTGCAGACAGACGTGTGTGTGTGTGTGAGTGTGAGTGTGAGAGAGAGAGAGTTAAATGTCTTTTAATTTGCTAATGTCAAAGCCTCTTCATGTTAGTGATCATGTGTACAGCAAGTAGCTTCTCTGTGCACAACATAAGGGTTTATTTGAAAGCACTTATTGGATTAATCAACATACAGTACAATGGGAAAATCCGAGCAGCTCAGTGCAGATCAGAGAAAGAGGATCACAGATTTACATAAATCAGGAATGTCTCTTAGAGCCATTTGTAAACAACTGCAGATTCCAAGATCATCAGTTCAAACAATTGTAGGTATACGTTATTAGCAGTTGTGGCCACTTTGCCAAGCCACATTTCAAAAAGAAGTCCTAAACAAGAAGACCTTAACTGCCATGCTCAGCTGAGAAGAAATTGGTTGGAGGGTCAGGTACAGCACAAGCCTGCCATGAACTGGAAGCTGCTGGAATACTGTATACCATTAAGAGTGTTAGCATGGACTGAGAGGCTTCCGCCCAAGTCCCTGCTCTCAATTCACTACATTTAAGACTGACTAAAGTTTGCAGCTGACAACACGGACAAAGAAAAAGTCTTCTGGAGGAAAGTTTTATAGTGAAATGAGAAAAAAGATTGAGTTGTTTTTCCACAGTGACCAGAGATACAGAGGAACACAGTACTGTTTGATACTGTTGTAGCATCATGCTCTGGGGCTATGTTACTGCTAGTGGAACAGGTGCTTTACACAAAGTGACTGGATTAATAAAGAACATCAGAATTCTTCAGCATAACCTCAATGTATCAGCTAGACAGTTGAAACGTGGACATAATTTGGTGTTCCAGCAAGACAATGACCCCAGGTACACATCAAAGCTGGTTGTGGAATAAAGCAGACTAATATTAAGCTTAAAACAAGTTCTAAAACAACCCTATCGAAAATGGGTATGTGGACTGTAAACATCAGGTCTGTCCCAGGAAAAACACAAATTTATTTGATCTCTGCCAAATGTGGTAAGAAAAATGGTCAAATATATAACCTGAATTCTGCCAGAAGCCTGTTGATGGCTAACAAAAGCATCTGGTCAAGGTGATGCATTCTAAGGGACATTTGAACAAATATTAGGTGTGCTGCATGTATATTTTTAATCCTGCAATTATTTCAGAAAACACCAAATAAAGTAAAACTTGTGCAACAAATTCTTGTTTTTTGTCTAGTAAAAATGTATGGTGTACAATCATTCTGCCACATAAAATGAACAGTTCAAAGAGGACACTGAAAGCCCCATATTGTCATGACATTCATGTCTGTGATGACATTCACATCCATGTGTTTATACCATTACACACAACATTGTGTGTGTGTGTGTGTGTGTGTGTGTGTGTGTGTGTGTGTGTGTGTGTGTGTGTGTGTTAATATCATTTTTATTTTATGTGTTTTTGTAAAGAGCACAAGCTTGTCACTGCATCCATAAGATAGGCACTGGCTCAGTATTTCAGTCAAATCTTGCAACTTATTTTTGCCTTTTTATGACAGATAATGATCTCCCAACCCCTGTTACTCCTTGTTTGTATAATTGTTTTGTATGTGTAAAAAATTAACTCTTGATATAACAGATACAAAAAAAAATAATATAACAGAAGTTCCAGAATCAGGATATAAAAAGTAGCCAGATTTAATCCTGCACCAGCATTTTGGGGAAGAAGGGGATATAAACAGAAAATTCTAGGTGGGGTCATACGGAGAGCACAGAGTGCAGGAAAATCATTAAGTGTGATCCGAATCACTGCAGCACTGCTGCATTACTTTGTAAAGACTGAAAAGAAGAAGGAGGGGTCAGTGGGGGAAGTCATATCTTGTGTTGGCTGGGTTCATCATCCTCTGCAGTGGCTTCAGAATACATTAAACAGAAAAGGGTGTGGTATTGAGCTGGCCTTACTCTCCTCATAATTTCCTGTTTTATGATGATTCAGTCACTTATATCAAATACTACCCCAAATTTAACATTCATTCTTGATTAAACTTTGGTAATACCTTTCTTGTCAGCCTACTGGATTGATCTATGGTACGTAGTAAGCAATGGTTAAACCTTCTTTTTTGTATTTAGCTATTTTCTGCCATGGCTCTGGCAGCTACCTTACATGTGAGAATTGCTTAATTGACGTGAAATCTGTCTCTTTCTTCCTTCTTTAGTCATCATATTCTTGATTGTCACTACATTCCATTAGATTTCCTCTAGTCTCTCATTGTACAGCTTGACTGCTAGATATCAGGCCCTCCAGATGATTTCTGGCAAGAGGTGGAGCACACCTTGAGCAGGTTGCCAATCAGTCACAGGGCTAACACAGAGATTAACAACCATTCACACTTACGGCCGATTCGGAGTAGCCAGTTGACCTAATCGGCATGTCTTTGAGCTGTAGAAGGAAACCAGAGCACCCACAGGCACAGGAGAACATGCCAAATTCATAAAGAAAAATCCCAGTCTGCTGGGTAGCTTCATTTGTTAAACATAAATAAATAAAAATGCAGTCATTTTGCACAATGAAAAAGAAAGGCTTTTGCTAATGTGTGGCAATGTGGACTGTGTGCCAAACCGCTTTTCTGAATCTAAATTTATATGTGCCTGGATGTTAGTTTGCAGGTCTTCTCCATATCAGAGTACTGTAGTCCTATCAGATCAAGCCTCAGGTCTATGCTCCATGACAATCTCAGTACCGCAAGGTTCAATTCATGGTCTAGTTCTATTATCAGCTCAGCACTTGTAGACCTTCTTGCTCAGAATTGCTAATGAGTAGCTTCAGAAACAGACTTGTATAATGTCTGCAAATATTCATGGTTTTTCATTACAGTAGGAGGTTCTTAGCCATTTTCAAAATGCCCATAATAAAAATAATAGGGTAGGACTAAAATAAAAGTAAGATCATAGTGAAAATACACATTTTATTGTTTGTTCAAACAATTGTAAAACACTGACAGAAATATATATGTAAAAAAAACAGTTCAGTAAGCTACAAGTTCCTTCACTTGCTACAAGTTGGCTTAAAAAAAACATGTATACACTGACTCTCCTCAAAAGTGGTCAAAGTTTCTGCTGAAACATGGTAGTACAGATGCTGTAGAGATGGAATGTTTGACCCTTTCTGCATTTTTCCCTTCTGACCCTCTTCTTGGGGAGTGTGCTCAGAAAGAAAGTATAACTGAATCCCAAACAAGCATGGTCTTAACACTGAGGCCGTCAACTCATAAATACATTCAAACTTTACTAGGCTAAAAACTGTTATCTACAGTGGTGTAAACTAATAATGTACGACAAGCTCGTTCACTAGTTAATGGTATTATACAGACTATGGAAAAAATATATGATTGTTATCATTTTGTAACAAAGTTTCTAACATAGCACATGTTTTTGTGTCCTTGGGAAAAAATGGCAGCAAGTAGCTGCTTAATGGCTTACCTAAGAGATGTGATGTTCTTGTTTCAAATCACACCTAAAAGAGATTGTTGTTAGTGGTGTGGTTGTTGTTGCTGTTGTTGTTAGTGCAGTGGTAGTGCAGGTGTTAAGATAGACTACAGAGTGGAAGGTTGTGAGTTCAAATCTCACCACCACATATCCTGTTTTCTCCAGTTATATTAGTTTGATACAGTTATAATGGAATTTTACATTGAAATATTAAACACTTCTATAAGTAAGATTACAATTTAAAGACATACTCTACAGCACTTTATATAACTGAGGTTTTAAACGAGACACTCATACACAGTGCTCACTTCCTCTTGGCAATGAATGAGAGCACTTTTTCTCAGGTTATGGTGTGTCACAGGGTTCTCAGGCTGAAAGTGAGAGGAGACAGTGAGGGTTGTGGAGGATGCGGTCAGAGCCTGGGCCCCCTCACAAAGTGTCAGCTCAGTCAGCATGTGGTCCTGGGTGCAGTTTACACCCCCACAATTGCAAAGCTATGTTTACTACTACATTTCTACACCCCTACACTTGTGCGCATGTCTTTCAGATACACCATCAATCAAGTTCTTACCTTAAGTTCAAGTTCTATATGGCCAAACATATGTGGAGACCTGGCCATCACACCCATATTTGGGCATTCCCTGAACACTTGCCACAGTGTTGGAAGCACATAAGTATATAGAATGTCTTTGTATGTTGTGGCATTACAATTTCCTTTATCTGGGACTAACAGGCACAAACATGTTCCAGCATGACAATGATCCTGTTCACAGTAAAAGGTCCATGATGACATGGTTAGCCAAGGTTTGAGAGGAAGAACTCAAGTGGCCTGCATGGAACCCTGACCTCGACCATACTTAACACCTTTGGCATGAACCAAAAGAAAAAACCTTCTCACCTGTCATGAGTGCATGACCTCACTAATAGCCATGTGACTTGTGGCTGAAATTGCACAAATCCCCCTAGCCATGCTTTGAAATCTAGTGGAAAGCCTCCCAGGAGACAGGAGGTTATTGCAAATGAAGCAAAAGAAGGACTAAATATGGAACTGGATGTGCAAAACAAACCTTTGGCCATGTTATTGTGTAACCCAAATTCCAGAAAAGTCAGGAGATTCCTTAAATTTGAATAAAATGAAAACTAAAACACTTTCAAATCACATGAGCCAAAATTTTATTCACAACAGAACATAGATAACATAAATGTTTAAACTGAGAAATTTTAACAATTTTATGCACTAAATGAGCTCATTTCAAATTTGATGCCTGCTACAGGTCTCAAAATAGTTGGGACAGGGGCATGTTTACCATGGTGTA
>JAQMCW010000019.1:7573723-7578723 GCA_030068335.1 Chrysichthys cranchii
TGTGTTTACCGACAGTGGTTTCTGGAAGTATTCCTGGGCCCATTTAGTAATGTCATTGACACAATCATGCCGATGAGCGTTGCAGTGTCGTCTGAGGGCCCGAAGACCACGGGCATCCAATAAAGGTCCAATACTGGCTCATGTAATTTGAAAGTCTTTTAGTTTTGATTTTATTCAACTTTTAACAAAAAAGTCCCAACTTTTCTGGAATTTGTGTTGTAGCAAGAGCAATGTGCTCCCAACACAGAAGTTAGAAAATCACAATTGTATATGACCAGAATGATAATAAAAACTCTCTAATCTCTCACACCATACATTTCAAAACAGATTAAGTAGACAGATTACAGATTAAACTGTAGAAAGCTATTTTTATCCCTTTAATTACACAGTCAATTTTAAACTGTTATTCAACAGGGTTTCTGCTGTTTAACAACTATGCATAAACTAACGCTAGCTTTTCAAACCTAAGATTAATAACCTTTCATGCATGAAAGAAAACCTGGCCATTTATCTCAGAGCACTTCAAAAGCATACATCAAACACTTGCTAAAGTGGGTCCTGAAAGACACAGGAATTCCTTGCTATTCTAGTGTCTCAACACAAATTAGACAAGGGGATATTATCTTTCCTGAAAGGATGCCTTGACAAAAGAAACATAGTGTACCCATCTCCTAAGCTGTCAATAAGTAGATCCTGATGGATGTCTCATCATGGGAATGAACACAGATCAATCCTAAGGCACCTGAAAGAGACTCTGAAAGCTAGTGCAGTATACACAGTTTGACTCATCTCCTTTTACAGGAGGCCCCTGCACTGCCATAGGCTTTTCAAAGATCCTGGTCCACCACATGGGAACAATGATGGTGATGCTGGAGGTCTGAGTTGGTGTAACTTTGAAGATTCCCTGGCCTCCTTGAAGGATGAACACCTTCTTCGGGAAAAAAATGGACTGTCACCCTGCCTGCCCCCCATGCTGTGTCCACAATGGTCATTAACAAGGCATACACATCACCTTAAGAGACCTCATTCAAGCTCTGTCACCATTCATGGCCGTCACTTCCTTACAATAAAAGGCCTTCGGAAGGTGCCTTTTATGTCATTGTCAGAACTTCCCTGTGTCCTTCCCAGTCGGGACCCCAAAGTGGGGTAGTGAGTTTAGCTCAATCTGAATCCCTGTACCTTTAGCCACTTCAGAAGAGAACCCCACCCCCACCCCCTTCTTAAACCACTTTTGTTCACAGAATCGGTGCCTCAAGCTGGGGCAAATCAAATCAAACCCTGGGCAAGCAAAGGAAAGTGGGAGCCACCAGGAGATCTATTGTTCCTTCATTCATCAGCCACTCAAATGGGAGTGGAGTGGACATAAGAGACAATGTCTGCACAGAGTGGCAGCTCCAACTGAGAGTGGAATGCAGAGGTATTGAATTTGAGTTTTGGATTTGTTTTTGTATGCAGTCAGTACACAAAAGTATGATTTAATGGGTGAGCCCATGATAATTCTCTTTTTGTATGGGTTTATTAGAAGCAGTGTGGTCCCATGCAACAGGGTGTGGTATGCTATAATATAAGCAAGCCCTCATATAATTAGAATAGCTTATTTTCATTCACAAACACACTTGTAATGACTATGTAGGTCTTACCCAGTCTCATAAGGAAAAAAAAACATGACATACAACTTATTTGCATCATTATCTTTCATACAATTAATATCAACAGTCACAAAAACACAATGTGTATCAGTATAGCAGACCTCAACCTGAATAGGTCACCTATGTAGGTTATGTACTTCATCAGTGTAATTTCTCTACACTATTTGATTAAGACTGATATTTAATAATGTTTCATACCTATATCAATGTTTCATACCTCATATGAAAGACACTGAGTGTAACCCTCTTGGTGTGTAATTTAATACTTTTCAAAACATATGTTTAGACTCATACTGTACTAAAGTTATGCAAATAGTCCTGAATATTACATACTCTACATTAAGCTATTTAATTGTCAGCTAATGCCTAAGTGCCATGACACTACATCACTAAGAATATTGTTGTGGTTAGGTTCATGGTTGATCCAGAGCCCACAACAGTGGGTACAAGGTGGGAGAATTCATCCCGGATGGATGTCAGTCCATCAGAGAGCGGCACTCATCACACATTAATTCACACTAAGAAGCAATTTAGCATACCCAATCAACTTGCCTGTTTTAGACAGTGATAGGAAACCCTGTGAACATGCAAGCTCCGTGCAGAGAGTAAACCAAGGTCATGTTTGACCCCATGACCTCTGAGGCAGCAGTGCTATTATTATTAGTCAGTCTTGAAATAAGAGCTCATTTCCACACTAGCTAGCTATGTTATGCCATCATTTGATAGTGATTTAATTACGATCAGAAACAGATAACACATAATCGGCTCATTTTATGATTATGTATTAAATGAGTGTAGTAGCTAATTCTCATTATAACCAAATTTGAGAACTTGGAGGCAGGTAGCTACATTTATGTGTCAATGGTGTGTGCAATGTGCAAGTTACACAAGTTACATGTGGGCCCAATGCAACTTAACTTGTTCCCTTTTTGTCTATGAATATATGGGTGACAACCTAAATGGAAAACTGGTTGATCACTTACATTATGCATGATTTATGTTCACTTGTCACTCTGTGTAAAAATAAACAAAATGTATTTATTAATCTTGTTCAAATAGTGTATTGGAGATGGGGAATGGTTACATTGCAAAACAAGAGCTACGGAGCAACTGATATGTGGACTATATAATGTACAACAGATAAGTTGTATGTGTATTTTTTTTTAAATAAGACAGGGCTGATATCATAGAGGCATCCATTTAAAAAGAGGACATATTGTCAGGGCATATGCAGCATAAATCTGTCAAATAACCTAGCTCTGTGAAGATTTTTACTGATCCTAATTTCACAGTGTCCATCATTATGCTTTATTTCTCCAGCTCTTATATCACTCTATACAGGCAATCATAATGTCAAAAAATACATGAATATGCAATATGAATGTAATATACGGTTTTGAAGAATTTAGGATTCTGGTAGCCTAAGCTAAAGATTAAGGCTGAAGTGTTTGTGTAGTGCAAATCTTCCTGCATTTTAAAGGTCTAAGAGATATACATTCACTTATACACTTGGTATAATAAATAAACAGAGTGCCTTGTAAGGCTTAGCTATTTTTAAATCCCAATTTTCCCCTTTGTTACTCCCTCCCCTTTCCCCTTACGCTGACTGTCTACAGAGGAAGAGATCCATCACCTCGTACTGTTTTCAGGCTACTGTGTGAATCTGAACTTGGGCTCACTTCCAGTATGCACACTTCTTTAGGGGGCGTGCGAGCGCCTTGTAACTGATGTTTGAACATCACAAGCTGAACCCTGGAAATGACTGAACAATCACAGTGATTAAAGAGAGGTGACCCCCTGCCTCTACCCCTCTACTCAGGGCCCTCAGATCCTGCACAGGACCTGGATTTATTGAATAGATGCTTGAGTGGGTGTACCTAGTCCTAACTTTCTTGCCTTAATCCTAGTCCTAGGATCTGTCATAATAGTTTTATTCATATGCAACAGACTTGGTTTAATGTGTTAAACTGACTCACATATTCATAAAGATATGTTTCTCAAAAACTGTCACAATTTCAAATTTGTAAGAGTTTAACTAAGCCATTTTTATAGAAAAATACAAATGGTTAAGATTAAAGGTAGGATTAGTGATCATATAAATTTCTGTTGTCTTGTTTGATTTCATATCTTTCTTTCTTTCTTTCTTTCTTTCTTTCTTTCTTTCTTTCTTTCTTTCTTTCTTTCTTTCTTTCTTTCCCTTATTTGCTTTCAATTTAGTTCATTATCCTTTATTTTGCTACGATAACAAACATATAGTAATATTGAGGAAGGTACTATATACAGAAAAGCAAATTAATCTGTCTTCTTTTGTACAAGCTTTTTTAAATGTCAGTGCAGAAATGTGTTAGAACTTTATAACCATGATAACAGTTTGCATCTTTGGGTCCATTTTGGGATAACAACTGCATTTTTGGGTCCATTAAAAAGCCAGTAAATCATTGATAGAATACCCATTAATAATCAATAGATAAGAATGCAATGGTGCTTTTCTGACTTGAATACAATTTTAAGCATTTTTATAAACTGTAAAAATAAAGTCTAAATAAATAAAGAGTCAATACTGTTGGTTTAATTTGATCTTTAGTCATGTGAGGATTCATCATGGCTTTTGAATCACTGTAGACATGAATACATGTAATGAATGTCATGAATACATTTCCACACCACACCTGTTAGTGTGGTTATGACTACTTCTTTTGACAGCTGATAATGGTTATCACTTTTCATATATATATATATGCCTTGTGCATTGTTTGCCTCACCATAAATCCACTGACAGGAGACACATAGGGATGTGCTATAAGGTCTGACATCCTGCTAATACTAAAATGTGCATTTGTGATTGAACTCCTCCAACAAGATACTTAAAGCCTTTATTTCCTTCTTGAGAATTCTTTAACACTAATAATGTGAGAACTTGCTGTGTGACAACAACAGAATAAACCTTGCTGCGCTGGTTTCCAGTCCTCCCTGTGCTTATCAGAATTAGTCTCGCCACGCTGCCTAATCAGGCCTCCCTTACCAGGAAACAATAAATCTCAGCCTAAGTGCTGGCTAAGTGGGAATTATTCTCTATTGAGGCCGTCCTGCTCACAGTCACTACTATTTGCAGTCAAAACAGCTGGGGTGCATTAAGAGAAGGGAAGGGGGTCCTAGTTTCCTTCCTTAGGAAAACTCTGTCTGCTGAAAAGCCCCAGGGCAGGGCTATTTTAGATTCCAAGCAGACCACTTACATGTGCTGTGTGCATGTGGCTACCGTGGCTCATTAATAACACACTGCTTTACTGAAGCTGTTATTCTGCTATGGTGAAGAAGGTCAGATGAGGAAGTTGAATGTAGACATGGCAATGT
>JAQMCW010000019.1:7583723-7589921 GCA_030068335.1 Chrysichthys cranchii
TGTTGTTGTTGTGATGATGATGATGATGATGATGATGATTATTATTATTATTATTATTATTATTATTTCTAGGTGTTTGTGATGAAGATTTTGTCACCTCTTATTCAACTGTGGACATTCAAAAGGATAGGTTTTCATGAAAGGTTTTCTTTATGAGAACGATTTCTGAGATTTATTAGACTTTTATAGCTAATTAGTTCCCTCAGAGAAAGATATAAGAGATATATGGTTTCCTCTTTGGCATGAAATGGACACTTGGCTATGAAAAGAGTTAATGAACCTGCTGGATGACTAGGCCTGAGGACTGCATGTTGGCACAAGGGACATGTTGACACTTTTTTAATTGAGTTTAACCAAATAGTTTGCAGCAAGTGATGAGCATGTCTTGTTTGAACCGCTTCACTTAATTCGTTGTAGCTCTACAACTTGATCATAAATAATAAGTTCACCTGATCAGCCGTAAGCTGTTAAAGTAAGCACGACAACCACATGTAGTTAGTTTTCATGTCAAAATCCTTTTTACAAACTGAGAAAGAAATCTTAAAGAAATCAGCAGAGAATAGTCATGTGTGACATCTTCAGATCTATATTTCCTCTGAGGGTATATTTTGGTTTGGGGTTTAAATGTCTACAGCACTTAAAACATTTGAATAGTTCACTCTTGAAAACTTGAACTGGCTAGAAAAAAAATGCAAAACACAACACAGAGTGTAACTCTAGCTCAGAATCAAATTGTGATTGAACCTTGGAGCTATGCTACCAGATTCATAGCTCCGGACCATGGTGCCACCTTTTTCATACATGAATATTTTTAAAGTAGTGCAGTTTGTGCCAAACACTGATAATCCAACAATATTTGGTAACTACTACAATGCCTAACGCTGATGGACTGATGAACTTGCAGAGAGATCTAGTCCACTACTTTGTGTAGAATATTTCAAGCACCTTTATATTGTTAGGTTTGTGCATGTGGACTTCCCTCTTCACTTTAACTCTTCAGTAGAGAGGAGGTTACACATCTGGACCCCAAGATGACTATTGCAAAACAATGATGTTGTGTTCCTGCAACATTTTATGTACTAATTTGATATACTTTCTGTTAATATCTTGTTGAAGAAACTGCCTGAAGGCTGCAAGGATTTAATCCCTTGCCCAAAGGCAATATGTTTTGAGCTAAAATATCCTGGTAATCAGACAGACTAATGATGCCATCAATCCTCAAAAGAGCCTGGATTACTAGTAGCAAAATAGTCTCTGACAACCTTAAATGAGGTATACAGGGTGGCTTATACACCCTTAGATTTATGAAATACTTTAGTTTGTGTCCGTGGAGAGCATGGTTACATTTTGATTTCATAGGTACCTTTATCAAACCATGAATGATTGTTCTTGCTGCTGCAGGAAGTAAAACGCCCACCCCAGTATGCCAATTAATACATATATTGTAATTTCAATTGTATAAAACACAAAAACATAACTATCAGCTGAGAAATGAGGGGTGGGTAAATGACTATATGAAGAAAATGAGGGGTGGGTAAATGGCTATATGAAGAAAATGAGGGGTGGGTAAATGGCTATACAATAACAATACAGTAGCACTCTCAGAAATAGCCAGTTTCAATCTGTCTTATATTTATAGGTTTTTTTATTCATAACACCACCAACAACACAGTGCAATTAGTTCCAGATTACAGTCTCAGGCTTAAGAACTGCTGGATATTCTGACATGATGACCTATCACAGATCACTTACCCTGTGCCGTGTGATCCCCTTCCTCGCCATGACTTCTTGTAGTGAATCACGGTTGTGCTGCTGTGTTGACTGTAAAGTGTGCCATCACTTCGAGTGGAAAGCAATTAACCTGTGTCCTAACCTTTCATAAATGATCACGTCATCACTCTGTTACCTAAAATTGCTGCTTTGTTTTACTAATTCCTTCCTCTGTCTGCGACACTAATCTCACTGTCGCATGCATATCCTGGTCATGGCCTCTGAGGTCAAACAAAACGATCTCTCTCATCACCAAGCCGTGTCACTAGAGTGTTAAAATCTATTAATACATTTGATCCAAAGAAACATGAAGAGTATTTTCCTGGCTCCGCTGTTCATGTTAATGTGCGGTTAGAAATAATAAATAAGACTGACTGCACATCAGATCAAACAACAGAATGGGGGAAAAAGGAAAAAAATGTGACCTCAGTGACTTTGACTATGGTATCGTTGTTGATGCCACATGGACTAGTTTGAGTGTTTCAGAAACTGCTAATCTCCTGAGATTTTCTGGCAATTTCTTAGTTTTTTTGTTTTTGTTTTTTTTTACACAGGATGGTGCAGAAAAAACATCAAATGAACAACAGCTCTCTGGACTTATTGATTATCTGAGAAATCAGTGGTTCATGATCAGACTGGTTTGAGTTGACATAGAGTAACTCAAAAAAGCATCTCTGAACACATAACACACCAAACATTTAGTTGGATGGGCTACAAAAGGATAAAATCACTTTGGGTTTCACTCTTGTCAGCTAAGAACAGGAAACTGAGGCTACTGAGGCTCCTGGGCACAGACTCTGAACAGTCGAAGCATGTCTTCTGGTCTTTTCCCCAATTTTTATATGCAGTGTACTTCAATAATAATAGCACATGTGTGAATACAAATACAGTGTACAGAGTAAAAATTAAGCATAGTACACAAAGTTCCAATTTCAGAAAAATACCCTTTCCAAAAACTAAAAACACTCAGCTCCTCTGTTTTTTATATGAAAGAATCTTAATCTAAGCTTCAAGAAATATCTTGTAGTCACTCGCTAAACATAGCATAGGTGGTCTGATTTCTGTCCAAAGCCAGAAAATCAGTCTTTACTGACTTCACTCTGCCCTTTATGTGGCATAGTGAAAAGACATCAACCCATGTGGTCTCAAAAAAAGAGTGAGAGAGAGCGAGACAGAAAAATCGTGTGTCTTAAAGAGACTCCAGTCTGACTGGCCAGTGCTCACACAATATTCACCTAGAATACAGCAATGCTGGTGATTTGGAAGGCTCTTTAAATGAAAAGGAATTTCTTTTCCCAGAAGATTAAGCCTCCAAGCCAGAGCTGTGCTATTTCTGTGCTTCAGGCCCATGGCTGGAGCTTGTGTCTCATGGCAGGTTTGGCTTGTGCTCAAGTATGCCAATAGGGTGGAAATCAGTGCTGGCAGACTATAGCCCTACTGCTTGATGACTAGCTTTGCCATGCTGTGTCATTTTCATTAGGGCCATGGCAGGTCACAGAAGAACACACACAAGAGGGTTTGCCATTTGTCAAACTGAGAAATGAGAGTGGAGTCTAGACTTGGCCTGAACTCACGATGCATATCTGTTTATCAAGACTACGAGACCCTGGGTGTTTGCATGAGGTCCAAAAATAGATTCTTACATGCAGTGTCCTGCTCACTGTACTGTTCACTGGCAAAACCATAATTTCTTCTTTCGCAGTAAATGTTAACATGCTACATTTATTTACATTTTTCTAACAACTACAACACGTGCAGTTTATCCAGGGCTCCTGCTGGCCATTTGTATAACTGCTTTATGGTGCCTCCCTTTAAAAAAAAAGTTTCAAATAAGACTATACAATAGCATATATGACACTATACAACTTAGAAAATAGGGGAATAGCATTTTTTTTTTCATAATATTTTATTTTTATTTAAAATGATTTTTTTTATTTTATATATTTATTTATTTATTTATTTATTTATGTAACTATTCTTTTTCCACATTTATTTTATTATTCTTTTACTGATTTATTCTTTTTTATGGCAATCCATAATATCGGGGTATCACACCATAAACACAATAAGTATATATGCACAAAAGTTGCATAGGACAAATTAAGGGTGGACCAAGGCCAAACTACTTAACAAAAAACACTGAATTTAAACTAACGTGTCTGAAAAAGTATAAACAGAAGAAAATTATCTTACTTAAAAAAGATAAGATTGCACTTTAAAAAAAAAAAAGCCCAAAACCGACAGCCGACAGACAAGGCAGTTGCCTCAACTACCAGGAAAATAAAGTGTGCAAATGAACAAGAACAGTAGTGTAACTATTGACAAAAGAGCTAATGATATAAAACAGGCAGATCAAACTAGTAGTCAGCAACAGGATAAGCACAGTTCAAAAAACAGAAACAGCATATACAACAAAAACATGGAGCTTACTCAAACACAAACACAGAGCAGCTATCTGAGCATAGACAGGCTGAAACTGTCAGTGCTAGCTTCTGAGGAAGATAAATACTGTTGCCCAGGCATTACGTCATATTGGGGTGACAACAGCAATGCAGGGCTGATGAAGTTGCAGCTGCAGTGGGGCAGGAAGCAGAGGAGGAAAGCCCAGACTGGAGTGTGGAATGGACCAACCTGCACAGACTGAACACACACAAACAACATAAACATACCTTCACACTGCAGGCTGTGACTGTAATACATAACAAATGTATCACTGCATTCTTACTTTACTTCATGGGACATATAGACTATTAATAATAATAATAATAATAATAATAATAATAATAATAATAATAAAAATTATTTTTATTATTATTATTATGTTTAATTTACATTAATAACACTTTGTAATCTGAAAAGAGACTACTGCATTATCATTAAGAAAAAACCGGGGGACATATTTGAGCATTTAAACTTTTGAGAAGTAAATCACTACACTGTCACCAAATAGACCCTAACCCTAACAGTGCAAATGATTGGAATTGTAATTAATATAGCAATTAATGATATTAATTAATAGAATCAGTAACATTTAATTGATACTTAACAATTACATTTATTAAAGCTTGTGTATACATGACTGTCGAGTATTAAGGTACACATTTTATTATTCCATGTGACACTAAGCATTAGCTCATGTTTTAATTCATCATAAAGTAAGCATTAGTTCATGCATTAATAACTTCTTATTTGCACACCTGTATTGTAAAGTGTTCCCAGTACTTTCATACATAAAGCAAAGACTATTCTCCTGCAACAACACTTCCCATAGGGATATCAGAAAGATTTGCCAGTGGTTACAGTTTTTTAAGTGAGTGACACATCATGCTTTTTAACAGTTTAGTGTACTAATTAATGTTACAGAACAGCCATGAAACATGTTATGTAAATAAAATGTTATAGAAAATAAATCCTTACTTCCAGATTTAAGAGGTTATCAGTGCTGTTGGATTAAACTGGACTAAAACATTTTTCTTTTGTTGCTGTTTTTAACACTTTCATTTTACCTTTATCTTCCCATGGGTCAAAATGATATAAGCACAATCTGTGTAATATGAATATTAATAGAAATGTTCATTATAGAAATGAAGAGAAATATGAATACGTCTTCATTAGCTTTAATAATCAAACCACTTGCTGCATCACAGGAAGAGGTCATAACTGTATCATCTAAATAATATCTTGTAATAACTTGTATAGTTATTTTCTTTTCCTTTATTTTTATATCATTTATATATGTTTCTTTTTTTATATAATTTTTTATGGTTTCTGCCTAAATAGTGCTGGCAGTTTAAACCGAAAGCATATGACTGTCATGAAATTGCATACATATAATAAATAGTTATATAATCTAGACAAAGGCTTTGGTTTATCTTTGGCGTGTGGTTTGGCAGTGCTCCAGTCTACACTGAACACTCTGTACTCTCCTGCCATGTTCTTGGTATCAGATGTATTTATCGGGCACCCTGACACTTTCACTGTCTATTTTTTTTCCAGCTTCTTTTTCCTCTCATTTTCTTTTCTTTTGCATGAAGGTTTTTTAATGCTTGCTAGTGACTTGCTACTAACTGCTTTCTTTCTTTCTTTCTTTCTTTCTTTCTTTCTTTCTTTCTTTCTTTCTTTCTTTCTTTCCTTTTGTTCTTCCTTTGTTTGGTTTGCTGTTTTTACATACATCATTGATAACTTTAGAGCTCAAGTTTAACCACATACAAATGGGCTTCCTTCCCACCTCTCTCTCTCTCTCTCTCTCTCTCTCTCTCTCTCTCTCTCTTTCTTCCACAGGCCACTGCTGGAAAAGTTGATCTATGTTTTGCAGCTGACATGCACCTGCTCTCTTCAGTGCTATCTCTCTCTCTCCCTCTCCCTCTCTCCCTCTCTCTCGCTCTCACTCTGTGTGTGTGTGTGTGTGTGTGTGTGTGTGTGTGTGTG
>JAQMCW010000019.1:7754219-7764542 GCA_030068335.1 Chrysichthys cranchii
TGTGTGTTTGTGTGTGTGTGTACGTGTGTGTGTGTGTACGTGTGTGTATAAGTGTGTATGTGTGTACATGTTTGTGTATGTGTGTGTGTGTCTGTGTATGTGCGCGTGTGTGTGTGTGTGTGTGTACGTGTGTGTCTAAGTGTGTGTGTGTGTGTATGTGTGTGTGCATTATATCACATCCTTACTCCTTACCCTTGGGGCTCAGACGGAACTAAGAGGTCCAGAAGCAGCGATTTGGATAGGGATCAGACAGCACTAAATGATAGGCAGCCTAAGTGGTCCAGAGGGTTCAGGGGACTAGAGAAAGCAGTTTGGTGGGATCAGGACACAGAGCTGGCTCTAGGAGTTTCACAGCATATCATCTATATGTTCTCATCCCTGGAGGGGGATTTAGATGGTGTTGGGGAGTGTCTTCAGGGAGCAGTATAGGACCAAAAGCAGGAGCTGTTTCATGTCTTTTTCTTAAAAAAAAGTGACTCTCCTAAAACCAGTACATCACAATGAAACACAGTGTATAAAATTCTCATGTTGGACTTGAAGGGAAACTATGCTGGATTTTTTTTTCTAATATACAAATGATGTATGTTATCTATGTTAATTTTCTTGCTTTTTTTTTTTTTAAACCCCTATGATCAAAGCAGAGGTAAGACAGTGCACTGCTCTTCATGTGTACACACACATGTACACTCATTCACACCAAGGGGAAATTTAACTTGGTCAATTCATGGACAAGCCTGTTTTTGGAACATGGAAGGAAATTAAATGAAATTCCTTTGCAGCAGCGAGGCAGCAAAGCATCCTATAATTTCATGTTTTACTATAAATAAATGTTTATAGAGATGATGATCTGCTTTGCATGCTAATTGTGCTATTCCAGCTGTACTCCAGCTAGGAGATGCCAATCGTGAAAGTTCGAAGTTAAAGAAACTTTGTTGTTAGTATTTATCTTAGACAGGATGTGACAATGGAATGTTTAAAGCCTATGAAATGATTTTTCATAAGCACTGAATTTCGCCAGAAAGAATTCAAATGCATTTTGATGGTTTCATTGCAAACTTACATGCGGAAGTTAAGAGGTCATGGCAATTTGATTAATAAAAGGATGCTCATTCATGTTACACTACTACCTCATGACAACAGTACTGCTTTGAAAGCCTGTGGCTGATGATGTGCTGAGTTTCCATCTGTGGATAAGTTTCAAAGGCTTAGCTTATTTGAAGGTGTCATTTTTACTAATATTATAAACGATGTGTTGATGTGTTTTTTGAAATAACTAGAAGGCCTCAGGCTGGAATGAATGGGTCTTACATCCCCGGTAATTCAAATACTTCTTTAGCTCTCAGAAATTCTTCTCTTCTCTCAGAGGTCAACTTTTCACACTGTCTGATGCCCCTCTGCTTCAGTTTTCTTTGCCCACCACCACCGAGGTCTCTCCCATGCCCCTTCTGCATCCATTGAGCGTGTGGCAGCGGGTAAAGAGCCTCATGCAAAATTTATGCTCACCCGGCAGTTTCAGTGGGTGGAAAAATCAATAGAGGTAGGCACTGATGCGTCGGGAAGACAGACAGTAAAAGCCTTAGGGGGGTGTTTGTGCGTGTATGTGTGCGTGTGTGCGTAGGTGTGTGCATGTGTGTGTGTGTGTGTGTGTGTGTGTGTGTGTGTGTGTGTGTGTACATGTGGTAAGGGACAGGGGGCTGCATTTGCTGATCCAGAGACGGACCACAGCCTTCGCGCTGTCTTCCTTATATCAGAGGGATTATTTTGGTAGGTTCAGAGCCTACCTGAAAAGCACAGACTAAGCTTCAGATGGGCACTCTGCTTACTGTCTAAAATATATGTTTAAAAAAAAAACACTTTTTTTGGTGTGTGTTTTTTTTAAATGACTTCTTCTGCACCACTGGGGTAGATGAGCAGAAACTTACTCAGGCATTCATGTAGAAATGAAAAGAAGGACTTATTGTTGTGCATAGTAACCCTCACTGTGAACAAGGCCTGAGTAAAAACAAACCCAGGCTTCAGTGGGATGAACACCAAACAATGTTTTTTCTCCCTCCATCTTGTCTTTAATTATTCCCTTTGCTCATCTTTTAAATCTGCTCACTCTTACCAAGAGAAGGGGGGATAAGGACAGGAGTGTGTGAGTTGAAAGGAGAAAACGAAGAGAAAATGAGAGAGGCATCATGCCCACAAGTAGCGCAGTGTTACTGATTACTGATGCACACACTGACAAGTCCCTGCCTGTGATGTTAAATGCTCTTTAAAACCAGTTCAGTGAAGGCGAAACCACAAGCGGAGTAAAGAATTGCTGATATAAAACACATATGATCAAGAAGCAAATCAGATACATATTCAAGACACTCTATATATCAGTCTTACTATTATGTACCCAGTTACTGTTGCTTCACGGTGTGCAAACAAAAAAGTGAGGCAAATTGTACTTAAAAAAAGTCTCTGAATAAAAAAGTAATGTGTAGGTTGCTTTCTGTTTCTCTCCATGCAGCATTTAATAGAAGCTCAGTTCTTCTGTGAAGTGGCAGCCCGATTTTTGTCGGTTTAGTGGTTTCTCTCTCTGCATGGCCTATAAGGCACATGAGCGATGTATGATGAATGAAGTGGCGCTGCTTATGCGCTTATCATGCTCAGTGAGCAGCAACAGGTTCAGCTGAGGTAAATGAAATTCCTCTCCAGGACAATATATCATCAGAGCAAATGTATGTATGCACCCGAAACTTACACAAGCAACTTGAGCCAAATGCTGACAAAGTGTGTGAAGGGTAGGGGAAATGAAGGAAATGGAGGTAATGGGTATGCAGGGGGGTGCTTGGGGTGAAATGCAGCTAAAGCTGTGGTAGCAAAGTGTATTTTCATATAAGCTCATGTTTTTTTCCCTCTATTTTTTGCTTTTACTTTTTCAAGATTCAGTGGTTGGAGTAAATTGAATCTGAATGTTCAGTGGTTAATTTAACACAGAAAGCTTATTAAGAGAAGATAAATCACACCAAGACGCTGAATAGAGACCAAATGTCTGCTGTTCAAGTACTACCACACAGAAGTATGGGTATTATTGCAATGTTTTTTGTTAGATTAATTACATTAATTCAATTCAACTTTGTCTTGTGCTTTTAACAAGTCACAAAGCAGATCCCTTGAACGGAAGCCAAAGATGAGGAAAATCATGGAAATTACATGGGGAAGAACCCTCACATATAAATCATTAGTCTTACAGTCCTATAGTAATAAGTGTGTTAAAGGGATACTATGAGTGTCATAGTATTTATAATCACAGCAAGTACAAAGTTATCATACTCAGGCCATATTATCCACTAAATTAAAGACTTGGGCATGCAGTGTTTTGGGGAAATTCAAGTACTCAGTTTATGAAAGATTAAATCTAAGCAGGAAAGATGAATCAAGTGGTTTATTAGAGTTAATTGAGTAGTATAGGTTGAGTGAGCCAAATGTTACCTTTAGCTAAGTGTAAGGAGAAAGGAAAATTGTCAGGCGAGCGTAACCCAAACTCCCTTGGGGGTGGGGGTGAGCGCCATGGGGGAAACAGGAGAAAAAGAGGAAAGGGAAGGTGAGAAGTTACATGTTTGAGGGCAGAAAGACACACTTAAGCTATCTCTCTGTCTCTCCTTTGCTCTCAGCTTTCTTAGCAGTTTGGGGGCAGATGTAAGACTTGGATGTAATAGATATCTGTGGTCTACTCATGTGCTACATGATCCAGCTGCTATAGGCCTGCACCAAGGACCCCCTGGGGACCATTACACTCTCCTGTCCTTCCTCTGAGGCCTCTTTCAGCCCTCTATAACACTTAACACAAGGCCCCCTCCCCGAACCCAAAGCCCTGCCACTCCTGTAGAAAGCATGACTATTAATTAAGGTAATTAGGCCCTGAACCAGCAATTAGAAACCGCAGACAGCTTTTAGCCACTGCTTTTCGCCTTCTAAAGAGGACTTGGTTTCAGCACCATCTGCTGAGCTTTAACTCACCACAGGGTCTGGTGTTTCGGGGAGAAGAGGAACCCGTTATCTGAGACGCAGACCTTCACATGACCCTAGGCTTCGATTTTTGGAACATCTCAGATTTTGAGTTTTCATCTCTTTTTTTCCCCTCTCTGATATGAAATGACAAGTGAAAGCAGCATTGGATGTCAGAGAGCTCTTGTGACTGAATGTGGAAGTGATCCATTTCTGAGGAGTGATCCCAGTTCAAATATATTGCAGCACTTTAAGGTCTATCGATTTGTTATTATGACTGAATGTATTTGAATGGAGAAGCCAGAGCTGCCTGTATGTGTATTGAAAAACAGTTTGATTTGTATTGATAGGTTGATTCTTTAGATATTGATTAGATGTTGAGGTTATAATGACATGGCTGGATTTGTGTAGCATTTGTATTGATTCCTGGGTAAGTGGGCATTGATAAGCTGCTAGGTTATTATTGATTGCTGTTGACATTCAAGACATAGTGCACTATACCACTATAAGGCTAAAATGCTTTTTTCTTCCCCTTCTTTTCAAATATAAATGTCTAAAAATGGAAAAGTGTGTTTTCTTACAACATTGCCAATGAGCTATAATACAGAAGAAAAGCCGTGCTCATACAGGACAGACCTTTTAAACTTCACATTTTCCAAGCGATTGAACTAAAAGGCAGGCTTAGCCCACCAGAAGCTCTTTTTCTGCACCTCACCCTATATTTTAGCAACTTTTCCATCTATCAAAGAGAACTTCCACGCTCTTCTAACACAAAATGGCAAACCTTTGCCTTCACATTCGCACAAAAGGTACATATTTGTGTCAATAGGGGTGTTAGAAATCTCTACCTCTTTCTCTAAAAGCTTCAACAAAAAGCTTGAAGCATCAGTTCTCATAGTCAGAGTACCAAGTAATATGTTATATTATACACACACACACACACACACACATGCACATACAGAAACCCACACAAAAGGAGTGACATATTGTCACTCCTGTGATGGAACACAATTGTCGTCGCAGTACGATAACCCCTTTTTCATTGCAGTTCACTCCCATGAAATTACCATTAGCATTACGACTCATGCAGAACTGAGATAAATGTAAAAACGTCAGCCAATTCAACCAAAGGAGAATGCTAGTTCCCCCAGATTACCATCTCTCCCTCTCGCTTTCTCTTTCTTTATGCTGCCAAGTATAGTATTTCATTTACAACATATTGTTGGTTTTTCTCCTCTCACTGACCATGTAAATCACTAATCAATTTCTATTTCCAAGGCCTGATGATGGGCTGTCACTAAACGCTTAGGAATCGCCACATAGCAGCCAAGCACGAGACCTTTAATATTTAAGAGGTGAACATCTGGAGGAGAAAAAGTCGGGAGAGTATATGAAAAGGAACTCCATGTGAATAGGTCTGTGAAATTGTAGCTGATGGTTTAAGCATTAAGTTTCCTTATTTTATTAAACCAAACTAAAATATCAGGCTGTAATAATAATAATAATTGCTAATAAGTCTTTCAAGACCAATGAATTTTATCTTATCTGTAATTTTACATCTTTCCTACTTTTCACTTTCTCATCCTTTCTACTACTTAGTAGGGGTTTAATGCAGTGCCACTATCTGTACCTGCCTCCATATCTGTTTAGTGCTCTGTATTTGTAGTTGGACTAAACCGGGAGGTGGATGTGGCCTAAAGCATAAAGCTTTATATAAAGTGGCATTTCTCATTAACAAAATACATCAAAAGAAATAAACCTGTTGGTTGTCCTGTAAGATTACCATTTAACAAAATAAAAAATGGCAAACACATGCAAAATGAACATACAAGTTATTTATTTATTTGTTTGTTTATTTATTTATTTATTTATTTATTTATTTAAAACCCCCAGCAGAGATATGCCTATCTATCTATACCATGGTCTCTGTGTGCTATACGGAGCAGCAGCATGAAGATGTTACACTTCATACAAAATGAACACAAGAACATCGTTAATAGTGCCCTTGCATTTATTCATATTTGATTGCATCCCGTCTACCTGCCAATATTAACCACCTCCTCGAGTCCATTTTCCACCTGAGCACATCCCTGACTTCATCCCTGGCACGATTTTGTTGAGCATGCTTCTTCTTCTAGCTTCTACCTTAGCTGTTCCTCTTCTCCATCAACATCATCATCCCCTGCATCATCCCCTGTTAAGTCGTTGTCCATCTCTGTGTGCACAACCTGACTCCAGCTCTCTCTCTCACTCTTATTTAAATATCTGAGTGAGCACAGGCAGACAGCTAAAATTCAGGAGCCTGCACCACATCGGAGAAAGTGCGCACTGAGCGATTTGTTTAATTTAATGCCAGTGTTGAGGAGCTTAAGTCATTTCAGGCCTTTCTGCACCACTTCCCCCTCAGAGACAAACGTCAAACGGCTGCAACCTTTTAAAAACCTTTATTGGGTCTCTCCAATTATTTGGAGACTGCTGCTATTACCATAAAATACACAATACATAGCAAACACGGTTGAAGATGATGAATGCGGAAAGAAATGGCAGATTTTAGCCTATGTGTTCCTGACCTGGAGTTTCTGCACTGCATGATTGTGTCTCTGTGCTTTACCGTAAAAGCAGCAAGACAAAGAGGCCGGCTCAATTGAAACAGACAAAGCCATATCCGATTATCATTATTATTGTCTATTTCAATCTTGCCTCGTTCTCTTCTATGCGCGCTGTGCCTGTTTCTTCTTTTCAGCATTTAGACAGAGTGACAATGCCACCAGTCACATTTAAAACGAACAGCATGTGGCAGACCAGGCGGCTGCTGGGCCGCTTCAAGACCACAAATGCCACAAATACGCCAAACAGTAACAGCAGGATTTTAGCAGACACTCGAAGGACTCTTATTGCCTGTAGCGTTTCAGCTTTAAGAGCAGCACAGATGTAATCTTCTCTTGAGCTGTAGCCTATTTTGTTATAAAAGCACTCGTACACAGAAAGCATGCATTCCTATATTTTAATCATAAAGCAATAATTTCTGAGCATGATATGGAAAATAAATGACATGGAAAATAAATTCATTCCATTTCATTCATATGTCCCTTGATGTGTACCCTTTATGTCATGAGGTGCTCTGTATAGGTGTATTGGTGTGTTTTCACCTGTGTCTGTGTGTACATTACAATTTATGTTATTTTTGTTTCTAACCCACTGTCAAATGCACTCACTTGGCAACATACTTGCAAGCTGCTTATTCAAGTCAGACAATATTCAAGAGAAAAAAAGGCAAGAGAACAAGGATGGAGAAGGAACGGGAGCGATATCAGAGATGTATAGGAGATGAAAAGCTTAATTTCTACCGGGATTGCCTCGGAGAGCGAGCACCGCGCAACCCTCCCTGTCTCCGACGCCACCTCTCACTCTCAATTATTTGGCTCCTGTCACAACAAATCAATCAAATTACTTCAGCAAGCCTGTGTGCAGGTGCTGCTAGCACATTGCCAGTCACATTAGCTTTGAAATGTATGAGAGCTCTGGCAATTTTATCACTCTTATTTATTTAATGCGACTTGCTCCCCTGCGAGTCATCTTACAACTGCTGCAAAGTTAAATCATTAAAGGACATTACAGAAAGCTGACTGTGGGGAGCACTTTAAATTAAACACAGAGAAAGGCAGAGTGAGAGACAGAAGGAGAGAGGTAGAGACTAAGCGAGGTTTTGCATCAGTGTTGGGTTGAAATAAAGGGAGAGCTGTACATTTGAATACTGAGGCTGTTCAGCTTTAGTATAGTTTAGCAGCCTTTGGCTTCTGGCTTCTGTAGCTGACAAAAAGGAGATTGTGAGGGATTTTTTATTAAAATCAATATCTTTTGTGCTATTTAAGAGATTTTTGAGAATCAACTCGAACACATTTCATTCACGTTGTACAAACATACATGGGTGGGGTTCAGACGCATAGACAAGAAACTGAACTTAAATAAGGCACAATCTTCTGAGATTTTGACTTCTGGTTCTGTTAAGCAGACACTGATCTTGAGCAGGAATCTTGATCCTTACCCGTGTCCTGTCCCAATTATAATTTACTTTGGAATCTGGAGCCTATCCCATGCAGGAACACTAAATGCGAGACGGGAATACACCCTCTATGGGACATCAGTCTATCACATACAGCCAAACAATTTTCAAAATATCAAAACAATATCGACTAACTGAGAATTTTGTCTTTATAAAGACTCACAGAAATAACCAGGTGGAAGTTTGAATAAAGGTAATAAACAAAATTCATCCAAACATATCAACCCACTCTTTTCTGCCTTACTTCTGCACATCTTAGTTGTACGACAAACTCTAATTATCAACTTTGCTGTCATCTACTTAGTGTTAACTTTACAAATCCTAGAGGTTCGGGTTTTCTTTAAACTAAAGGAAGGCTGTTTGAAATATTGACTTCCCTGATCTCCCTGTTTTCTCTTCCAGTTATGCATCTCCATCTAAAGCCATCCAACTCTTTGACAGCAGACGACATTCCAGAGGGAGCGCGAAGCTGTTCTCTTATTGTAGTGATTAGAGCCAACACGGCTCCTCATTAGCCTACATGAGCTGAGAGATGCAGGCAATTACCCCCCTCACCCCAGAGTGCCATTTTATGTTTCCTATGGAGAGAACACACACACACACACACACACACACAGACAGACACACACACACAGACACACACACATGCTCTAGCCCTCCCATCAACCCCCAGTTCCCTCACTGCACGGTACACTGCAAGCTCTGATGCATCTGTGACCAGGCAGCTTGCAATATGAATATGAAAGGGTCTGACTCTACATTTGTTCTGCATTAACTCAAAGAGATACTGACAAGCAGGAGGCTGATGTTTCATTTGCCACGTACGTCTTTAGGGAACAGACTGCAGCACTACATTAGTGTTACCAAAAACACTTGAATGGGTCATAAAAAGAAAGTTATTTGTGATCTAAGGCTGAATTCTGTCTAGCTCTTAAAATTAGACTTGTTGAATAAGGGAAAATCAACACAGATGCTATTTTCACAAGCACTTGAAGTTTGGTTTAATTGGTTGTGGTAGAAAATGTAAGATGTATTGAATAAAAGTTGAAATGTTTCAGGCAATATAATTAAATTTGACATTCAAAGAAAGGAAAATGTGAAGCATTGCTACAATATATCACATCACCAATCTTCTATTTCTAAAATAACATTTCATTCTGTCTGTGTCTGTCCTGCAACAGTTTACTGTTTTACACGAAATCCTAACAGGAATTGATTTTTAATACAATGCCAACGTTGCTAGGTCATTATAGGGTGTCTCCAGTAAAATCCCAGTAACATTTATGAATAATCTAGTGTTATAATATCTAATTATATAAATATATAAATTATATATAGACATAGTGTATGTGGATATATTAACCAGTTTTAAACTTTTTCTTCAACATATCTGGTAAACAAAGGTTTATTTACACAATGAAACAGATGCTACCATCGCAGACGTTTTGATTTTGCAAAACATAACTAGCTAATGCTGATAATAAAGGTCATTTTAAAGTAAAACTGTTAAATGGATCCATGAGAAGTGTGCAAAAGAGGGGGTAAAAAGGGAGAGATGGGATATTATTTAGCATAGGTGAATCCAGCCCTGGGATGGGAGCTGTGTTTCGGAGCCGCCCAAGCCATAAACCTGGCAGTTTACCAAATACTGCATCTCAAAATGGACCAAGACGTTCATGTTAATTGTCCACATGCCATGCAAACACTCTTGACAATGGCACAGGCTCATTCTGTCACAGCAGCAAGACTCATTTGTCAAGCTGGATATAATTTACAAATTTATTCAGAAATTATTTATAACTAATTTATTTTACTTATTTTACACAAGAAGTATAGCATTTATTAAGCTACAGTTAGATTGAAAGAATATGTCATTCATATCCTACAAGACCTCCTAAATTTCTGTACATTTAGGTATTAGGTACATACCTTTTAATTCTATGCAAATAGTTAAATGCACTAAAAGACCCAGGACTATATATTGTTGATTCTGACTCTGTTTTCTCCTTCTGTCCACTCAGAAAAAGCATCAGAAGCCCTAAAGACCATGACGGCATGCATGTGCAGAGAAATAGTAACGATAGGGCTTAGTAATGATAGCCTCTTTAGGGCTTAGATCAGGCAGAATCTGATTTTACATTAACTCCAGGCTTTGGCTTTCTCTGTGCCAACACTGCAGCTAGAAGTACTCTTTCCATCTTCCAGTGGCGGACCATCAGGGCCTGCAAGGCCTTCTCTGCTGGCCTAAAAAAATATCTGAATCACAAACTGATGTTAAT
>JAQMCW010000019.1:7765611-7776535 GCA_030068335.1 Chrysichthys cranchii
CTTTGGGGGGGTGGGGGTGGGGGTGGGGTTTAAGTGTTGCGATGGAAGAGAGTGCGGGGGGGGGGTCAACACTGAAGCAGGGGAGCTCAGCTCCTGTTGACTGTGCTGCCGAGGTGAGGAGGCGGAGCTGAGCTCCGGAAGGCTCCGGCCCAATTTAAACCCTGATTCATACGGAGCACTACTGAAGGCCTAGGTGTGAAATGCACGGTCCGCCACTGCCATCTTCCCATCACACTTCTGGTACCTGTCAAGACATTTCCATCTCTATCCTTAATCACCCTAACCTTCTGCACATCCTTCCTATCTCTATCTCTCTGCTTCACCAACCTGTATAAATCAGTCTCTCCCTCCTTATTGTTCAACGTAGCATACAAGTCATTGTATGCCATTTGTTTGGCCTTTGCCACCTCAACCTTTGCCTTATGCTTCATCTCCCTATACTCCTGTCTCCTCTTTTCAGTCCTCTCAGTGTCTCACTTCTTCTTAGTTAATCTCTACCTCAGTATACAATCCTGCACTCTCTCATTCCACCACCGAGTCTCCTTATCTACTTTCCTTCCAGATGACAAACCAAGTACTCTCCTCCCCGTCTCCCTGATCACATCAGCTGTAGCTGTCCAATCATCTGGTAGCATCTCTTGACCACCCAGAGTTTGTCTCATCTCCTCCCTAAAAACCACACAGCTCTCATGGTCTTTCAGCTTCAGTTTTCTAACATTGGAGAATTTGTTGCTTTTAGGAAAAACTAGTGATGTTTAACCCACATAAAGAGTTTGTGGTTATTTGAGGCAGAGCTGTTTAAAGGTTCTAACTCAAAGTATTAGACCGCACTTTGCTTTCTCAGAAGCTTCTAAAAAAAGTTAAGCAGACCCCAAGGCATATAATCGCAACTGAAGAAACTCTGGGTACATTTAGGACTGCATATGTGTTTATTAAAAGCTTAGACACTGTTGCCTGTTGTTATTTATGCATGTTTGTGTCCATTAGAGGCATCTTTTACTCCATCTGAGAGCCTCAGCTATCTGTCTAGCCGTCCATCTTTCCATCTGTCCCCTCTCTTTTGGACCATTTTTTTCTCCTGGCTGTGCATTATTTTAATCTCCAGCCTCTTGAAAAAAAAATGAAAAGATGGGTCTAAGAGATGTGCTACTTTACATGCACTCAAATGTATAAAGTGGCATTTTTTAGTCAGGTATTAGTGAAAGAGTCTCATCCAAGATTTATGACTGACGGTTTCCCTCCTGCATCCAACAGTCTAATGGTATAAAAGAGACAATGTTTTAAACATTAAAATGAAAACCATTTACAACTATGATCAAAAGAGAACACTTGCACATTAAAGTTTAAAAAAGGGGGATAAGGGATGGAGAGACAGGGTTAGACAGGAGGTTGCAACAACAAGAAAGAAAATGTTAAAAGTGCTTTTTCAACTGAGACGCAATATGCTGACATGTAATTTGTATGAACGACTGTTTTAGCCCAGTGCTTCATTTCTCAGCTACAAAGGTTCTATATAGAACATATAGCTTAATTTCACAAAACAGTCCAATGAAAATTCTCTGAATTATCCTAGAGGAAACAGATCAGATGCCTAGAACTAGAAAGATGCCTAGAGGAACCAGATTAGATCCTAAATACCAATAAGACTAAAGACTAAATCCTATTTGAGTAATGACTTTGAACTTTATGGGCCTACATTCTTTGGGAAAGAGGATATATTTCTAGAACCCATAGAATGTTCATCTGTTTGTCCCTCTTGGAGATGGTTAATGTTCTCTGTAGAACCTTACAAGAGAGGATTTGTCCTGCAGTGAGGGCTCCAAAAGGAACCCCATGAGGAAACTGAAACATATAACTATCCTTTGAGGACCCTTTTGTGTTAGCATGAGTTTATATGCAAACTGATCTTTATATTGATTGATATTGGTCTTACCAGATTTGGGAATGACTTTTAGAACCAAGCCCTTTCCATCATGTCGCATGAATCGTGACTTTGCACTTTAGTGATAAGCCTATAGTCCAAGAAAAATTTTCCATCTTTTACTTCAGTTTACTTCTTTGGGAAGTCCTTAAAGGTTCTACATGAAACCCAATGATAGATGATTTTCCTTTTTAAAAAAAGGTTCCAAGCAGTACCTAGGAAGCTAATACTGTGAACCACATTTAGAGAAACCACTGTGGGTAATTTAGATAATACACTCATATTATGTGTATCACAGAATTGCTGTTTTCTGAAAGAACAGAAACAGAAAATGCATGTACTACATAGCTGTATGGAATCTACAGGATGAACTTCATACAGAAGCAGCAGCCTTTAATTGTCACATATACTTTACAGCACAGTGAAATTCTTTTCTTCCATCTTGTTAAGAAGTTGGGGTCAGAGCTCAAGGTCATGCATGATACAGAGCGTCCGGAGCAGGGAGCTTTAAGGGCCCTGCTCAAGGGCCCAACAAGGGCAGCTTCGTGGTGCTGGGGCTCAACCCTCTGATCAGTACTCCAAAGCCAATGGTGTATACATACAAGGAGGTAAAACTGCGTGATTGTACCATTGCTCTTGGTAAATCTGGATAAAGATTCCTAGCTGAGGTGTAGAGTAAACACTTACCTTGCAGATTCTGTAGAGGGAGAGTCATGATGCTCCCTGCGGCTGCAGCAGCCACCAGTCCCTGGATATTGGCTGCTGTAGGCAGAGAGAGGACCAGTCCCTGCTGCCCTCCTAGGTGCCCACCTGCATTAAAGGGGATGAGGATTGGCTGGTTCAGACCCGGCGCACCTCCTGACATCACACCGCTCATGGCTGAGGCCAGTTGCTGTGCCACCAGGAGAGACTGTAACAAAATTGCATTATAAATCATTTAATAAATATGAACAGCACACATACAGTACATATCTAACTTCAAAAAGATGTCAGAAAATAAACTTTGCAGTGTTCTGAAACAACTGTTAGTTATATAGTGATCAGCTTATATTATTTTCTGGCATTTTCATTATATATGCTTTTCAGAAGGAAATAATTTCTTTGAGGTTATCAGACATCAGTGAGTCTTTTTCTTTAGTGAAACAAAACATTTTCAGTGTAACGGAACATTTCTGGACACTTTTTTCCTTTTTCACCTCTCTCTTAATTATTCCATCATTTTCTGCTTTTCTCTCGTTTTTCTCTCTGTTGTTTCAATCACTGCCTTCTCAGTGCAATTACCCTGTAAAGACCAGTAACCTAAAATAAATAATAATTATTAGAATAATTATTAAATTATATAATTATTTATACTTCTATATAATCTTTTATACATTTCATATGCAGCTTGAACAACTTTACAGTTTCTGATTTTTTTTTCTTGTATGTATTTCTAGAGACTAGAGGAACTAACACATGGTCTTAGAGGGACACAGTCCTCTCACACCTTCTGACCAAACTCCTTCTAAACCAGCACAGTTAGGGAACTTGGCATTCCATTAGGGACAATATCGCTTTCTTTTTTCTTCAGTTTCTTCACTCTTTTGCCCTGCTTGTGAGAAAAAACATTACCACGCAACTTTTGACTTTGTATGTGTGTGTATGTGTGTATGGGAATTTTTAATTATCCCCCCAAAATCTGAGTGGATGTCAGAAATAAGTTCATGTATTGTTCATTTATCTTCAGTTAGCACGTTATCTGCGTCAGGGCCATACTGGATGTAGACTACACCCCAGAAATGTTGGGTATGAGGCAGAAATACACAGAATACACTACAGATAGGGCACCCATTCATCAGAGGATACCAAGCACATGCTCATTCACATGCTCAGTCACACCTGGTGGCAGATTAGTGTAGCTTACATGTATATTTTAAGGATGCAGGAGGAAACTGGTGAGCCTGGAGAAAATCCACAAATACATGTGAAATTCCACACAGAAAATAAGCAAGCTCAAGATTGAACTTGAGCTGTGAGGTGGCAGCACAATCGCCATGTGTATGTGATGCGTTAGGTCATTCGCTGGGTTTCATCCGGCATTCATGAACTTTGGCTTTAGCTCTAGTCTATAAGTCTCTCTGCAGCCAGTAACTGTCCTCTCTCTCTCTCTCTCTCTCTCTCTCTCTCTCTCTCTCTCTCTCTCTCTCTCTCTCCCCCCTCTCACCTGTCTGTGATTGCTGGAGAAACCAGAGGGTAAACACACCTTAATGTGTTTAGCAGTGTGTCTATGATACACCGTTAATGTGCTTACTAGCATGAGGATTTGTTTCTGATGGAGATATAAAGATTCTGTAAATTACTCTGGAAAAGAGTGTCTGCCAAATGCTGTAAATGTTAATATTGCTTGAAACAGTAGATCATCTCTGGAATGCTGTATGGTCCACTCAGTGAACTCTACTCCAAGGTTTCAAACAGAAAGCTGACAAAGGTCATTTTCTTCTTAGAATCATTTCTGTTCAATATTCAAGAAAATGCCATTTGTCATTTAATGGTGTCTTTTAACACTGACTTAGGAGAAAAAAATTAATCAACTACTGAAAACACAACTACAACTACAAAGACATATGACAGAATCAAATAGTATGCATTTAATCTTGCTGTATTACAGTAAGTGTTTGTGGGCCAGTGTGTGTGTGTGTGTGTGTGTGTGTGTGTGTGTGTGTGTGTGTGTGTGTGAGAGAGAGAGAGAGAGAGAGAGAGAGAGAGAGAGAGAGAGAGAGAGAGAGATGCAGGATCCTTCAGGCAAGCAATCAAACATACTGTAGCTTATCAACATTCCTTCTCTGTTGTAAAGAGAATGCCAGTCTTTGGATTGATACAGACTCAACTCTATTTTTCTAAACAGTTAGTCATAACTGGTAGTCATTCTATAATTTCCTTTAATTAATATACAACGATCAAATAACATTAATATGTCATTACAAATTGATTATAATTACACCATTAACAGCCCTCAATAACTCTACTGTCATCAATTGTAATTATAAAAAGTTATTTAAATATTTTCCTAAACTATCAAACAAACGCATTAGTGACACTTGTGAGAAAATTATATGAGTTTATTTAGATGTCTGCTCTTACGTCTATGATGTAGTAACAATTAATTCAGGGAGTTTTATCTGTTGAATAATTTCACGTGGTTCGTTAATTTCACGGTGGTTTCTCTACAAAGATATAAGAGTATCATGGGGAATTTGACAGCTCTGATTATAAACTGAATTAATTAGACATGACCATTTTGCCACAACAAACTGCTAATCAATGTAATTGAGGAAATCACATCCAACTGCTTTTGGTGAACTGACCACACTGCAGAACAATGTTTCCTAATTTCCTTAAAGGCCCACTGTGTATTATTTAGCATGATCTTTTAGCATGAATGGAATATAATCTTCATCAGTAGGTTGTCAATACTGTAGCAGTCTGTGGAGCTGCCTTGCTGCACTGCTACCATAGCCCAGAATGGACAAACCTCTAGAGAGCACCTTCAGGGTTTCATATTTTTACAAGTGGCAGCATGATTCTGGTATGAAGCACTGGAAGAACAACAAAGAAGAATAAAGAAGAGGAGTCGATGTTTGCTGGTGCTGGCTAACAAGTTTGGGAACCCAAATTTTGAAAAATTGAAGATCCTTATTATTGAAGATATATAAGATAAATTGAAGATGCTTATTATTCACTCAGATGCGCAGTACTTCTGGACCAGCAAAGTACTCTCTCCTAATATGCACAGTACCAACCAAACCAATGGGATCATATGTTCCCTGACTCTGTTCTTACCTACTTTCTGCTCCATATGTCAAGTTCAGCAATAGTGTTCTTTTCACTTTTCTTATATAGTGTGTGTTTTTTGTTCGACTTGTTTTCTGAATAATAAGACCTGTTGCTTGTTTTCTCTGTCTTTATATCTAATTTGTTAATTTTATTTCCCTTTGCAATGATTAGTTGTGATTTTTCCTCTAAGATTCAGCTTTGTAATTATTTTTTCCTTTGGACTTATGAATTACTCCTCATTACTGGTTTCCTTGGCACTAGCACTTCTATTTACAGTGAGGTGTGAAAAAACACTTGGCTTAGACTGACCCATTACAGTGGCCTTCATCAGCCTTCTGAAGTGGTATAGGTAAAGAAACGTGTAATATTGGAGCTACAAACTGTAGTAAATATTGAACCACATAGACAAGGACAGACTGTTATATACTTTAGCATCTTTGCATAAATGCATAGATTCTTCCAAAGCTGCTGCTATTTTGATTGACAGACATTTGTCAGAAAAATGTCACTATAAAGCACTTCATGGTGGCAATAACCAAAGTTAACTGGAAAACTTCATCCTAAGAGGTCTTTAGAAATGTTTTGCAGAACTCACAATAGTTGAGGAATGGAGTCAATTATTGTGAGTATTGTTTATCTCACCCGCACTGGCTCACTTAATTAAATTTGCCAACTGTAGGCTTGTTTTCTCATCAGCCCCTTCTCTGTTCTACAAAGTCCTAAAAAACATCCTAATTGAAACTATACACATATCCATCAGTCACTATATGAAACTCCTATAATGAACAAAGTGATGCACAATCACAGGATCATGGGAAAAAAACATAGTTTACCTATCTGGCTAAAATAACTGGCTAGCTTGCAAGGGTTTGCTACGTAGTTAGGCTAACATTACCTAGTATTTCCTACCTTTATGTCTAGATGAAATTTTCCCAGAATACCATGCTCTAGAAAACATCTGTTTAATATTACAGACAGCAAAATTAAAAAAAAATTTGAAGGATTTTTCTGAATAAATATGGCTGTGCCATGGGTTAGTGTTAGGGTTATGTAGAGTTATGTACATTTACTCTGAAAATAAATCAGATAATATACCGTTATCCTTTTCACACGCTAGAAGTACAGTGAGCTACAAAGCCAGCTGTTATGATGCTCCAAAGTAACTCAATCCAGAAAGCGTCAAAACACAAAGACACAGCGTTCCATCAACAATAATGTCTTTTCCAACTTAATGTTAAAAAAAATATTAAAATAGCTGAAACAGTTTAGAATGAGCTTTTATAAATGTATTTAAACATTTATGTTGGTTTTCTTGAAGGGTTTATGCACATGCTATATTAATATGTGTAGCATTTGTATAAAAATGTAAATTTTCTTTAATTGTGTTCATGTTCTGCTAAGCATTTTATTTACTGATGGTTTTCCCTTATAAAAGACCCAACTTCAAAATCTAACAAAGTCATTTCTGCATTCTGGAGTTAACACTAAAGTTGATTTAATTATTCATCAAACATCTGAAACACGGTCTTCATGATGATGACTGACAGTGTTTTGGACAATGCATTTTCCTGCATACAAGATCATTGTTTTGATTTTTTGGCATTAAACTCTCCCATTTTTCATGAACACATCCTCTATTAGGAGGAACCCAAGGACCCGGAGCCTGGTAGGGGAAGGTGCTGAGAGATTACCCACAATCACAATGATGGCAGGCCTGTGTCAGTGCATTCAGGAGAGAGAGTCAGACTCACGTAGAGCTAACTGCCCTCTTACGGATCCAGCTCTGTAATGGCACAATGTACAACATCCGACAGAGAAGTGAGAATCCATCAAAACATATTGATTCTGAAACAGAGGAATTGGCTGTGGCGAGAGGATGAGAGCCCAGTGTGGCTGAAAGATGTTTGTTTTGGCACAATGACCTTGACAGGGCTCATATTTTAGAGCAAGACTCTTGACCTTTATGCTTCTTTCCATTTCTTGTTGATTTCCCAACTGTACCAGGTTTCACTGAAGAAAGTGTTTCATTTGAAATGTGGCTACTGTGCTAAAATATTAAAATGAAAAATGTATAAAGTGTATAAAGTGTTAAAAATTAAAATAAATCCCTAAAATGACAAGACAAGCATGTATTCTCCCATAAACTTCTCACATACGTATATATTCAGTAATTTATGTAAATAACCTATTTATTGCATTAACTCTTTTGTAAAAGAAGTGCAGTATTTCAGACGTTTTGTAGTGTGTGTGTGTGTGTGTGTGTGTGTGTGTTCTTACCTGTGGTCCAACAGGGTAGGCTGGATGGGGCTGACACATGTGACCCTGCTCAGAGGGGCTACTGCTTGCATCTGACTGGACTGAACCACCTCTTCCACCTAACAGAGTGAACAGGTGAATAGAGAGGGGGGGGGGGAGAGAGAGAGACTCTACTAAAAATCTAGTTTACAAATTCCATTATCATCCCACAGCAAGAAAACCATCAAAAGTACTACAATTTGCTTTCCATTTCTGCTTTTCGTCTCTTGCAAGACACACACACACACACACACACACAGAGGCAGAGTCATGCTGTTATGACAGAAAGCCAGTCTGTAAGTGTTGCGGTAAAGTGGTTTATCAACACATTCAGTCGTAAACACACAAACGCTGGCAGCGCGGCCCACAGCTCACTGAGTCCCTTTATTCCTCCCATCCCTCTGCACTCAGCAATGCGCATGGCCGATAACGCATGCATATAAAAACTTTTTTATTCATGAATCTCCAGTTCACATCATTTATGTGTTACCACTTGCTTATTTAAGCTTAGAAAGTGTAACGTGTAATCCCATCCATCTGGAATAGAACAATCTGCGGTAAAGCAGCGCTGCCATTCATTAATCACAGCCACCTTCTATTTCATGGGGCACTGGACAGTTTTAGACGACAGACTCGACACAAAAGTCCACAGCTTTCAGAGTTTTTACTCTGAAGTTTTAAAGTGTCATAGAAAAATTCACCAGCAAGGACATAACGCACAATAACATGCATAAAAAAGAAAGTGTCTGTGCTTCACTAGTGCGCTCTTATGTGTGGAAATATGTGCGCATGTAATTTCAATAAGAGCAATAAAGGCCTTTAGCTCTGACTGTCCTTGTGCCATACATAAGGACTTCAGTAAGTCCATTTGGCTGACACTGAATTTCACTATTTAAGGCACATGTTTCTGATGATTAACAAAGCAATAACAGCAATAAAAGTAGCAGTTTACATGAATCCTCCATCTTGTGTGGCACAGACGAACATGCCATACATCTGTCATGCCATGTAGATGTCATGTGGGGTCATATCAGCTGATGTGCAGTGATATAACAGGGCTATCTTAACATCATGTATGGTGGTGTTTGAAAGTTTGTGAACCCTTTAGAATGTTCTATATTTCTGCATAAATAAATCTGTTTTTTACACGCAAGTACTAAAATTAGAGAAAGGGAACCCAATTAAACAAAAGAGACAAATATTATACTTAGCCCTTTATTTATTAAGGAAAAGGATACAATATTACATCTGGGGCAAAAGTAGCCAGATCAGAGTCAGGTGTTTTTGGTTGATGGAACAATGAGTGTTGAATTATACCAGCAAAGTCTATAGGAAAATGCCAGGACATCTGTCTGTGAACTGAATATTAAGAGAAAGTGGCTCATGCAGCAAGACAACGACCCGAAGCACACAAGTCACTCTGCCAAAGAACTGTTAAAGAAGAATAAATCTAATGTTTTGGCCAAGTCAAAGTCCTGACCTTAATCCAACAGCAATGTTGTGTGAATACACCAAACTTTTAGTCACGGTTATTGCTGCACAAGAGGGCTGAAAGCAAAGGTTCACATATTTTTGCCATTCACCGATATGTAATGTAATTTAGTATCATTTCCCTCAGTAAATAAATGAGCATATATAATATGTTTTTGTTTAATTGGGATCTCTTTATGTGCTTTTAGAACTTCTGTAGAAAAAAACACTTTGATATTTTAGGTCATATTTATGCAGAAATGTAGAACAATCCAAACACTCTAAACGGTACACAAACTTTCGTGCACCACTGTATAGTGTTATCAGTGTCATAATGTTTGACATGACAGCATACTGGATGTCATATAGTAATCTTATGCTAAATGTGCTCTATTTAGCATACCGCTTATTAAGACAGATGTTATTATACAATGGTCTTAACAGTATGACTGTTATAACTGATGAAATCTTGTCTCACAACATCCCATGAAAATCCCTCTATATTATTTTAGTTAGAATTTTATTTAGTTAGTTACTATTTTTAGTCTACAAATAGAAATCCCATGTCATCTTGAAAGTCTCAGCTCTTATTTAATTCAATTCCATTTCAATTCAGTTCAATTTCTATAGCCTTTAAACAATAGACATTTTCACAAAGCAGCTTTGCCAAAATCCAGACATGCAATACTGTTTAGCTCCCTAACCAGCAAACCAGACATGACCAGAAATTCAGGTATACGACATGAAAAAAAACCTTGAGAAGAACAAGACTCTTATGTTAATTCAAGAAAATCACTAAGAAAATGTACTGTAAGCATCATGATGCATTGTTAAGACGGATATCACAAACATACACACATAGATCAGAAAAGGACAAAATATGATGTCATGAATACTGACCAAATCAAATACCAAATACATATATATATATATATATATATATATATATATATATATATATCCAAATCAGAATAAATGTGGTAGGCAAAATTGTGGATGATTGTTGATGTCCAAAACAATTTATGCATGATGCTAGATATATATATATATAAAAAAAAAAAAAACCTGTAGAGCCATTACTGAAGAACCCTGCACTTATTCCCTGAAATTGTCCTGAATATAACAGGTTGAAATTGTGTATTTCTTGGCCCTATTTTTTTTTTTTTTTAATGAAACTTGAAAGTCTTTAAATATAAAGTGAACACTGAACACAAAAACAAAAGAGAAGCAGACATTTAAGATCACCTGGTAATGTAAAGCCACAACAAGGGATGGAGAAAGAAGGGTAGAGACCTACACAGGCACCCTAATCTTCTCCACATACTGAGTAGATCTAGTAATATGAGAGAAAGTAATCAAACCACACACACGCTCACACTCACTCACTCACTCACTCACTCACACACACACACACACACACACACA
>JAQMCW010000019.1:7777142-7796652 GCA_030068335.1 Chrysichthys cranchii
TCTGTTCGCACGATCTTCTGACCCATGCTAGTTTCCTGGATTCCTCTAATGCTTGCCGATTTGGATTTGTTTGCTGTTTCACTGTGAATAAATATCACTGCACTTAGTTCGTGGCTTCTGCGCATGTGTCCTACCAATACCCCACATACCTGACACTCAGATCAGATTTGCCTATCACGATGGTTCACATTCGTTACAAGTGACCTGTATCTAACTGTAATGCAACTAGTTACTAACTGTGACTAATTAGCAGTATATTATAGCATATTAATCGCTGATGTTGCTGGGGCTGCTGCACCAAGTGACGTGTGGGTACAAGAAAAAAGCCAGATCAGCACATGCATATAGACAAAAAGCCACATGAATTCTGATCTGAGCCTCTCACTCATGTCACATGGCCATGAATCAAATTTGTATATGACCTAGAATCACATATGAAAGTGATTCAAATCTGATTTGAAAACATGGGATTTGTGTGTCCACACAGCACTGTACACATTAGGTCTATATTCACATTAAATTAAAAAAAAAAAATCAGATTTGAGTCACTTCAGCTGAGTAATGAGGACATAGACTACAAAATGTGTAATTCAAGTCAGAAATGTGCTGAAGCTATTTTGTAAACGTTTTATACATTTTACTACTGACATGAATGAAAAGGAAAAAATGTGAGGAGAAAAAAACAGGACAAGTGTGTGAAACACCAAGCACAATTTTGTGCAAAGAAATCGCAAAATGCAATTTGCTTAATAGTGTGTTAAGGTGCACTGTGCTTGAGTAGAGTAAATATTTTTCTGCGCCAGTGTTCGGGGTGACACAGGAGGTAACAGTGAACTACGTGGAAATCAAATGTGAAAAACTAAAAGGTGGCTTTCAAGTGGTGCAGCAGAAAAGCTTTTGCCCTATTGTCAGGGGAGCACAAGTACAAATCCCGATGATGTTACAGCCATTCGGGGTCGGGAATCTCTCTGGGTGGGAGGGATGGTGTTATCTCTGTAAGTCACAGTGATGCTAACCAATCATCTGTGAGCTCATTTATGCGGAAGAGTGCAGACAATGCTTTCCTCCAAGTATGTTCATCTGCATATGGGTTTGTGGCAAATGTGGTGGTGGATTCACATGGTTTAGATTTCACTCTTCCAGGCTGGAGAACAGGGAGAGCTAACTAGTGGGTGGAATTTGAGGGAAAAAAAAGAAAGTAAATGTTTCCTTGTAGTTTATGCACGAAAGTGAAGAGATGTTAAAAATGGCTCACATTTATTTTTAAAGATCTGTGAAGAACATCATATGGACCGTTTATAAAACATTGACCAGTGAACTGTTTTTAATCAACACAATAAAAATGGACTCTGTAGAAGGGTAAATTCAGTATTTGTGTTTGCCTTTGCTTACCAAAAGAAACTGGATGGATGTGCACGATAATATGCAGAGCCAACAATGGCAGTTTTCTATATCAGTGGATTTAATAAGTAAAAGACCTTTAATTTAAAATTCCATTACATCGATCATCTTAGTGGTGACCAGAGAGAGTGTATGAATACATCTGGTAGATTAAGTCTGAAAGTCAGCGCATATTAATTGTATTTATTTTTTGTACAGAGTACAAAGAGCTAGCTTTAATTGACACTCTAAACTCACCACCAACCCCCCCAACAGACAACCACAAAACAATCGTCCAAGCCACCACTGCTGCCATCACCATTTTGCATGCCACCTCCTTCCAACATTTCTGAATCAAATGGCTGTTACTGAAAGCTTTGTAAAGCGCTGGATTTGCTTTTGGGCCCCAAGTGCATTTATGAATCAATTTTGCCCTCTAGAAAAAAAAAGAAGTTTTAACACTGGCTATTTTAGTGGAAATCCATTATATCATAAGTTGGCTGGTAGGAGCGGAGGGGGCTGCTCAATCCATCTATTCAAAATCAACAGGGCACGGCGCAGCAAGCTTTGGTAGATCTTAAATGGCTCTCCTGTTGGAGCTTTGCTTTGTGCCACATCATGTATTTATCATCTCATTTGGCAAAGACATTACACACAAACCTGACATATACTGCACAATCTGCTTTTCAGCTGCTCAGAGCAGGAGACTGATTTATATGTTATTTAGATTAAACAACCCCACGGCTGTTGGTATCCTTCTGTTCAAAAATGCCTGTTCTCCCCAGCGTAATCATTAACCATTAAGCAAAAATCCATTAGCTCTCTGACACACGTTTAATGACGGCATATGATTTGGTTCATACAGTATTTTTATTACAACAGTAATGAAAGGCTGCGGTTTGGTTTGGAGAGATTCAGCGTCTGGGACTGATGATTGACGGGTCACATTTAACAAAACCAAATCCAGTCGATAAGCAGAACAGTGCTTAAATTGTGCAGCCATTGATTTGGGCTGGTTAATGTAGCTGATGGGTCGAGAGGAGCTGCACTTTAGTGTAGAGAAATAGAGGATAGGGGAATAGGGAGAAACAGAGAGAGAGAGAGGAAAGACAATGTGCTGAAACAGATAGAAAGGGAGATTTTGAGAAAAAAATGCACAAGAAAAAAGCTCTGTCTGCAGCTCAGGGGGAGCAAATACATATGGTCAGTGACTCAGACAGATCAAGCTGCTTTTGGATTTATATAAAATATTCCTTCATTAGCATTTTGGCTGAACAGTCAGTTACAGGCAGGTACAGTATTAGAGTCTCAACACTTTATAATAATCAAGGAGCTAATCAAGGATCTGTTTGTCCAAGTTTAATTACCATAATTTATGTTCATTACATAAATGTCGTTGCAAATTAAAAAAAAACAAATCTCACTCTCCGATTTAACTTAACCTCTCTGAAATTTTTTCATTTTTTATGGTTTCCCATGATGAATTCATCATTCTTCAATTTGGAATGAAAATAAAAGAATCTCTAAAATGAACTTAAATATTAAATAAAAATTTTACATTTTAAAGTAATCAAGTAACAAGATTCATGTAAGTTTACTGTAAAATTAAAACCAGGACCAAATAATAGCCAAAATAATAATGACTGAAAAATAATCTTTATTAATTAATTCTTCATCCTGGTCAGGATCACTGTGGATATTTCCAAGGAATACCGGGCTCAAGGCAGGAATATGGACAAGATGCTGTAGTATTGTTGACTGTTTATTTATTACAGAATCATTATAATGATATCAAACCTATTTCTATCAAAATGATCATCAGCTTCTGGAAACATAGCTCTTTCCTGCTACATTCAGTACATTTGCTTAACATTGAGGTTGCCAAGCTTCAACATTTTTTGTTTTGTTGTTTTTTTTGCAGTGATGCTTACTGATTGAAGGAAAAAGGACTTAATAACAGCTACATAGAAAAGAAAGGCAGCTGAAGAAATGGGTGTGTTGTTGAGTTGGCTACCACACAGATGGACACATCTGTTCACAAAGCTTCCTCTGTGCTCATCATCCTCAAGCAATGTCAACTTGAGGGTAGAAAGAGACAAATATGTGCCCAGATGACTCCTCATCCTTTTAGGCCCATCTGCGAAAGCACAGACTTCAAGGTCCGTCCCCTGTCTATGGAATCTCTAACCCTTTTAGAGAAAGCCAGAGGAATGCTGGGGTCATCATGCTTTTCGCTTGTGCTAACCCCACCTCAAATTATCTTAACCGTATTTGCGACAAATAGGATTCTGCCTCCTGACCACCATTCTGTCCTGCAGAAGGGCACTCCTTATATCTCTCCTATTAGCTCCATCACAGAAAGCATGCTTTGTAGGGTGTCTTTTTATCTGCTTAGCTGAGAAACCTAAGAAGCCAAACTATTTCAGTGAGGGGTTTATGTACACTAATTGTTCTCTAAAGACTGAAACTCGCCACACATAAAATTTGTCTGATTAGGCATCTAGCATGACACTGATTTAAAAAGGTGAGATGCATTGGAAAAATATTTCAAATTAATCCAAACC
This sequence comes from Chrysichthys cranchii, assembly GCA_030068335.1. Classification (NCBI taxonomy): domain Eukaryota; kingdom Metazoa; phylum Chordata; class Actinopteri; order Siluriformes; family Claroteidae; genus Chrysichthys; species Chrysichthys cranchii. The sequence continues at coordinate 7,781,087 of JAQMCW010000019.1, forward strand.
ACCACAGCAATATCAGGTATTATATGAAACTTATGTATCAGACAATATAAGACATAATTTCCACTATTCCCACTAAAGTAAAATGATAGTGCTTTTCCTTTTTTTTTAAATTAAATTTAATACCTACAATTGGGTTGTATTAATTTGTGCACCTAACCACCGTTCATGAATTTCTGGCATGAAATTACACAGGTAGAACTAAATTATATAAATAATATGTTTGCGCTGACAGCATAATTAACACTGAATTTTCCTGTATTTTTCAGGTTTATGGAGGAACGTACCATATGATATATTTAGCCACTATAGTTAAGAAAACATTTAAAGCATGTTTCTGTTTCACAATGATAGGGCAATAGTTTGGATGCTGCACCACTCAAAAGCCCTATAAACAACTGGTTTTATTTTAAAAGAAGCAATTTTCCATTATTTTCTTATTTTCTACTTATGTACTACTGTATCATATGTTTGTTTTGTTTAGTATGACTACTACTTTTTAGATTTTTTTTCTGAACTGAATTCTCCTTACCTGGCACAAAAATTCTATTTGTGATGAGACATTTATAGAAATATAAAGAATCCAGATCCAATAAATAGAAACAATATATCCTACATCATAAACCTTCATTCTTGTATCATCTCATTGCCTCTCGCTCTACTCTTTTCTCTGTCCCGCCTCTATTTCCTCACCTGTGAAGCCACTGCTTCTGTCCTCCACCCCACCTTCTGAGTGAGCTCTTTCATGGAGGATCAATACAAATCATCATAAACACAGGCAGACAGAGGGCACTGTCGATGACCTGCTGCGAATTCTCTGTCTCTTAAAATCTCCCACGCAAGGTCATCTAGTGCCCAGTCTCAACACCTAGTGAGGAGTGGGAAAAAAGAAGGAAAAAAAGCAGAAAGAGTGGAGCTTTGAAGCCACGGAAACTCCATTCCTCAAGAACAGAGGCACCCACAATTTTTCATTCCATGTCCTTAAGCATGAGGTGTGTGTGTGTGTGTGTGTGTGTGTGTGTGTGTGTGTGTGTGTGTGTGTGTGTGTGTGTGTGGGGCAGGGGTGATCAAAAAAAAATTCCAGATAACTAGTAACTCCAGTTTTCTTTTTCCTCTTACACACAAACACACTAATACACATCTACCTCCTCTATATATGAACACAGACACACTCTCCTGCCTCTCATCTCCTCAGTCTGTGGTTTCAAAGGAAGCGAATAAGGCAGAAGGACAGAAGGTTATGCATTAGTACTGGTCAGTGCTCAAAGAGAAACCATCATAAATAATAAAGGCTTCGGGAAGACCGTCCAGGCTCTTGTTAACGTCCGTACTCCGAGCCTTGCGCCACGCTACATCAGAAAACACTGAGATTGTCATTTCATCCACACACTCGATATATATGATTAGGTGACAGTTTCAATTATAATGTACTACAGACAGAGGAGCTGAGAGTGATTCTCCAAAGTGATGACAGCTTTTACCTTTTGTATGAATATGAAAACAATTTGTTTGTGATTTTCTACTGATGTTTCTCTTGTGTCCTTAAAGGTTAGTTTACTGCAAAAGAGAGCATGTTATACAGCAGTAGTACATTCAACAAATGTTTTATGATTACTTCTTTATTTCACAAACACTTTCATCTAAGTGACTTACAAGTAAGGAAGAATACATTTTATGAATATAGCAGGTGAGAGTTAAAAGTCTTGCTCAAGAACCCAAACATGGTGCTGAGAACCCTAACTTAGCGTCCCTAACCCTTGCCATATGGAACTTTAGGGAACAACTGTAAGTTCGAGGCTGGAGCAGCAGCCGAACCTTACCCATCGATCCAGATCCCCGGAATATTAACCAGGTTTTCCACGCCACACCAGACACACTAACCACCCACACCTGTTCACAGTTAGCAATATCTATTTAATCTCCAGTCGCACTCGACTCTGTGTCCGGTCACCATTGTTCGTAGCCGTTGTAGACTCGTGTGCTTACTCAAAGAGTTATATCGCTGTTCTGTGTATTATATTCCACTACAGCCGTGACTTCTGCGTGGTTACCCGATAGGAACCATTCCTGACTGGGATCTGGGCTCTTCCTTCGGCCCACCCTGGCTTATTCAAGGACTGCTTACCTTGTATATATGGGAGAAGGGATTTCACATTGTTGCACTATTTGTAAATAAACACTCTGGTTTGCACATCATCAAGTCTCCTCGCTTCCGTTGATGACAACAATGTGACACAGTTTTTGATACCTCTTGACATGTCATGATGATACAGATATAGGGATTTATGCTGACTACGATAAGTGCAAGAAAAAAATATCATTAGCAGATACGTTAATCATGTTGCGTCGGGAAATTTTCAAATTCAGTGAAATTAGCTGCACAGTGGTGTACTACTGTAGGTGGTGTTGCTGCATCATGGCTCCAGGGTACTTGGCTCAATCCTGACATGTTTCTGTACATGATCTCATAAGAATGGTATGAATATCTTCTTTGTTCTCTGGTTTCCTCTTGAAAACATGCTAGATGGATTGACTTTGTTAAATTGGTGCGAGTGTGCAAGTGCATGCTGCCCTGCAATACACAGGTGTCTCAGGATTGGCTCCAGATAGATAGGATTCAGCATAAATAATAAAATAATTTGGTGTAAATAAAATTTACTACACACAACAAAAATGCAAAATTAATCAATTGAAACCCCGCAACGTATTTAATATGTTATATCTAATCTACATGGATTGTTGTTTGATCATCACAGCCAACACTGCAGGTATCTAGGATTATTGTTAGTGTGCATGCTTGGTGTTATATGCATATCATCCTGATTTGTTTCTCTGGCCATAGACCGTCCTCCAAAAAATTTTTCATTTAATAATGTTAAAATTATGTAGAAACTATTACAAAGGAAGTAAAGTATTGAATGTGATCTAGATCTACTGAAATATACTGCCTTCTATAAATAGTAAATCTTCACAATATTTTTCCTTCGATTTTGCTGTATGTTTTTGTTTATTGTTGTCTTGTTGCATGATGAATGCACATTTCATTTTTTACTTTTTTCAATTTCTTAAGAAATGGAGGTACTGTATTTCCCACAGTGTATGAAACTTGCACTCAGCTATATTAATTTGAGACCTTAACTGATGCAAAGCATTTCCAGCAAGATTATTATAACAAATATCTTAATATATTGAGATATATTTTGAGAAAGATGTTTTACATACCAGGCTTTTATACCCATTTTTCTGCACACAACATTTTTTTAATTCATGACAACAACTCTCCTGCTGTTATTTAATCTGCTGTTTCAAAAACAAAAGTGGCCTAGAACAATAACTAGATGGCCATTCGTCCCTCAACCCTGTGCTTGAACAGCATCTTACCTGTAGCTACTCACACTACAGGCACATTAGCAAGCAGATTACACGTTTGATAGAAACACATTAGTTAGATGGGAACGAGTGTCGGCTGTAAGCAGATGACTGAAGGCCATGTCTATAATGAGATCTAACTCCTAAGGAGAGGCATTTGGGGCCACTGGGCTCTATTTACACAGGCTGGTCTCACTGAGAAGACTGTGTGTGTGTGTGTGTGTGTGTGTGTGTGTGTGTGTGTGTGTGTGTGTGTGTGTGTGTGTGTGTGTGTCACTTCATTACTTAGGCCCAGCAAAGCACATCAAGGCTCTCGTTGCATTAGGACCAGTCTCTCCTCCTCCCTATTCACGGATAAGCTGATTACACAAACATAATGTGCATGTTTTGTTCCGGGGCTTGCAAGGGAGAGATTTTAAGAGCATAATGCCAATGTATGTATGTGTGTGTGTGTGTGTGTGTGCGTGTGTTTGTGTGTACTTATATGTGTATGGAGCAATCCAGGATAAGGAGTTAGTACTAATTTTGCTTGTGGCAACCCATTAAAACAAACAAATTTATGTCTCCAGGACAATTTCTGGATGATAAGCAGACTACAGATATGTTTAGATGGCTCGGAAAATGCACTACAGTGTCAAAATGCGTTTCTTCCACTAGACATAACATGACCGTAGTCCAGTGCCCGGTAAACATTTGAAAAGCACAATTTTGATATTACTCTTCACATAAGAACAGTGAAGCATAAACCATATCCATCTGTCCATAACAGATACATTTTCCTCTCCAAGTGCCCCTTAATTACACAAATCAATACGCATTTTTTAATCTATTCAGCTCCTTTTCTCTCTCTCTCTCTCTCTCTCTCTCTCTCTCACTCTCGCTTTCTGCTGAAGGTGACCCCTGGGCTGAAACGTGTCCTCCATTTCAGCAGATTCTGTATAAGTGCTGGCCATTTGGCTTGGACGTTAAGTGTACAAAATGAGTGGTCTTGTCTTTCCGGCCCTCTCGTTCTGACAGGCTGATGATAGAAGCATCACATCCCAGGCCCCCAATAAAACGCATAGTGACAAGAGATGAGGCTTTGGTCGCTGAATATAATGCTGGATTGTGCTTTGGAGTGCCTTATTATCTTGTCTCAGGAGGCTGGAGAGAAGAAGGATCTCACAGAAAAAGAGCAGATGCCACACTGTACCCTCACACACAAGCACACACACTACTTTGGCCTTCTAACCACCAGCTTTCGTTGACAATAAACAGCACGAGATGTATGTCGTAGCTTGAGTGCAAAGTAGAAGAAATAAGCTTTTTAAAAAGAAGAGTGTACGTGTACTATATAGAATTGAGAGAAAGGAGGGTTTTTTGGAGACAGCGGCCTTTCTTTGGCTTGACTGTTAATCCACACAAAGATTTCACATGGGAGAAACACCACCTAAACTTGTCATAATTACATTCCTTTAAATAAACCACGGTCTTAAACGTCTTTTAACTAAGATTGTTATGATTGATTATTACTATAGAAATGGATGCCATAAAGCAAAATGAAAAAATGTAATGGTTACTGCTGGACAACTGGAAATTTTTTTTCTTCAAATTATTATTTTTTTTTCATGAGCATAAGTTTTCCATCTCTTCCTTTCGGAAACTCGATTTCTTTGGCAAGCAAAACAGTTGCTAGCACAACTCAGCTAAAATACCTCATATTCTCTCCCTGTTGTGCTGAGTCAAACATGCTTCCTGAACAAAGTGAACAACACAGACTTTTTAAGAACTTAATGCATGTGAGATCAATTTTTTACAAAGAAAAATTTTCAAATATCATGAAAAGAGTTACAGCTTCACTCTGGAGAACATATTCTAATTTCTTTATAGTTCTGAGATTCAGCTATATACACATGGTGCAGAATAGATTGCAGGTATCCATGGAGCACACATGTGGATTTATTCTTCATCAGTAAGTGCTATGACAACCCTAACCCTAACCCCTAACCCTAACCCCTGACCCTAAACCTAATCCAACCCTAAACCTAACCTTAATTGTAATCAACTAAACAAAATGCAGAACTTTTGGCTATTTCAGGTTTTTGATTGTTTTTCGTAAAATTGAGTTTTCCCTTGTGGGGACATTTCTCTCCTGTTAAAATAACAGGCTTATCTCACACAATGTCTCTCACACACACACACACACACACACACACACACACACACACACACACACACACACACACACACACTTATATACACCTAGGGGCAATTTTGATCCACCCACTGGCATGTTTTTAGGAGCTATGAGGCAGCAATGGTACCCACTGCATCATCCTGCTAAACATGTAATCAAAGTTATACTGTGGTATTGTTCTCATGAATCCTTATAAACTCTTCAAATGTCTCACATATTATATCCTTCACACTAGAGGCAGCTTAGTAAGACAACAAACCCAATCAAATTTTGAAACTTTTATTCCAAGAATAAGTTGAATATTTTATTTCATTATCATTAATATCATGTTGCACAGAGAACCTAAAGGTTTAGAAAGATTTTGGAGGAACCTTGACATTCATACACTATATGGTCAAAGGTATGTGGACACCTGACTATCACAGCCTTATGTGAGCCTCACATTAAACTGTTGCTCCAAAGGTTGAAGCACACAACTGAATGTCAAAATAGACAATAGGATGTTTGAATGCTGTAGGATTAAGATTTCCCTTCTTTGTATCGAGAAGACCCAAAACCTGTTCCAGCAGGACAATGCCCCTGTATACAAAGTGAGTTTTATTACAAAATGGCTTGAGCAGTTTGCTACAGACGAGCTTGAGAGTCCAGCACTGCAGCCCCACTGAACACCTTTGGGATGAACTGGAATGAATGTGCTTGGCCTCTCTGCCTAATAAGCAGTGCCTGACCTCACTGATGCCCTTATGGGTGAATGAGTAAACCCCCACAGCTACAGTCCTAAATCTAGTTGAAAGTCTTGCCAGGAGAGTGGAGGTTATTGTAACAGCACAGAGGGATTCAATCTGAACATGCACATAAGGGTGTGATGGGCAGGTGTCTACAAACTTTTGGATTATTGAATGAAATGAATCGTCTATAGGTGACAATGAACGTATGCTTTCATTCACTGAAATTCTAGGTTATTTAAAGTGTTTGTCTGAACCATTAAAATTGCATATAGGATAAGTCAGAAATTATAAATTAATTATAATATAATTTTATATATATATGATGTATGTAATTTATTATTATTATTATTATTATTATTATTATTATTATTATTGTTATTATTACTGTTGATTTGTTGTTATGCTTTATGCTTAGTATAGTGAGTAAAAATAAATAAATAATAAGATGCTAACAGGAATTAAACTGTTTGGTGAATACAAAAAAAAGGGCTGTTTGAGACACAAAGTCACTTGTTTTAATCCTTCATTGTGCATGTTCCATATATTTGATCTCAAATTGAGTCTTTCATATATCTGACCTTAAATCCTGTCTTTTACACCAGTGTTCTCGGGATAAATTCACAGTGACTCTAACCAAGAAAATAAATGTTTACTGAAGGTCAATTAATACAATTATTTAATTATTATAAATGTATATCACAAGAATGATGTTTACAAGTATGGTACACTAAACCTGACACAGTTTTAGTAACTTCTGAATGAGAAACAAACACTTAAACACCCAGCAAGCAAAAAGAGCGCTGACAACACAGACGCAATCAGCTCAGCACTTTCTTTCCAGGCCTTTTCCTTCCTTTTCTCATGTATATATTGAGTTCCCTGCACTTATCTCACAGGAGTGGATCATTTTATACAGCAAGGGACTCTTTATCTGAAAAATAAACTTCACAGATTCCCTTAGTACAGACTTATTTCATTAACTTAATACATATTAGACTCATTACTTCAATGTGTACAGTAATATTTTAGCTAAATATCTTTGCATTTCTGAACTTTCCATTTTTTTTTTTAAAAATTGTCATTAGGTTCAAGTTGACTTTGTTTACGAGTAAACTAAAAAGTACTAATTCCATTATTAAAAAAGTAAAAATTTTTAGTTATTCAGTTTGGAATTAAATGTTTTCGATTCAAGCCAAATAGAGTAATAATTCTAACATGACTAAATAATAAACATAATAATGACCCTAGGTTGAGAAGCCTTATATATACCATGAGCTCAGTCACATCATCCTGCATGACTGTTCAACAGAGGCTCAGGTCGCCTGCAATTCTGAACACATTTAATCATTCTGTCCACTTCTAAGGTGTGCAGTGTCACTATGTCATATACATATAGGTATTCTAAACTGACGATTGATTGTCAATTTTAATTAATGTCAAGTGATTACATGCAAATACAGCGGGTACCAAAGGTATGATAGCAGATTTTAATATAGCAATATTTATTACAAATTAAATTATGGGAACAACTTGAGTGAAAAGTAGCATCTTTGACATATTTACAAAGCAGATAACATGGTCATTATCACAAATTTGTTTCAATTTCAATAGGAAGCTAGAAATAGTGCAGAATCTTTCTTTCTTTGTTTTAAATATTTCAACATTCTAAAACATTCAATAAATGAGGGAAAAAAGCAGGTTTTCAATCTGGACCCCACTGTATTTAAATATAAGGTTAAGTATAATTCTAGTGGTTTAACATGAAGTGTTAAATGTATTCATCTTAAATACATGCCTGTGTGTGTGTGTGTGTGTGTGTGTGTGTGTGTGTGTGTGTGTGTGTGGTTGCTTGCAGTCATGACAGCTAGAACAACTAAAAGACAATCAGATGATGAGTTGAAAACATGAAGGTGAAAAATGACAAAAAAAAAACAGCCAACAAAAGCAGGTTTTGATGCTTATTAAAGAAAATTGTATCTCTGGCTTTATGAAGTAGTTATACCACTCCCTCACTAAACACAGCCCCCCCCCAGTGAATCTTGCCTTGGGATATCCTTAAAAATTCATCAGACTGACAATGGAATCCTCCAGACCAATCAGGGGGCTGACAGTGAGGGCCAAATGGGGAACTAAGAGAGATCCCCCACCCAACAAACACACACACACACACACACACACACACACATTTGTCTTACTATCCTTGTGAGGACCTTCCACTGACATAATTAGTAATACAGCTAATTAACGCTATGCCTAAACCTAATCCTAGAAATAACCTTTTCAACTTTTGGCTCTTTTTAAATTAAATGCAGTTTTTGTAAAAGGTAGGTTTCCTTATAAGGAGGAGCCAGGTACCCAAAACTGTCAAATATTCCTATTTTTGAGGTGATATCTTGTTCTCACCAAGATATAAAAACCTAATACCACCCCATGCACACACACACACACACACACACACACACCAGCCAATCCTTCCAAATCAGTAAAGACCTGCCATGTTAACACTCTGTCTCCTTACTTCAAGCCACATCAGGGTCCCAGTTCAATCCCAAAAGACAATGAAAAATAATTCACGGACAGAATAAAATATCCTATCCACTGTTTTCTTTCACTCACACACACACACACACACACACACACACACACACACACACACACATGCGCGTGTGCAGACAGGCCCGTGTTATGTTGGTTGGCATTCATAAGGGGGGTTGCTGATGTCTGATGTATAATTTATCTCAAAACACCAACCCATGCTCTTTATACTTCTCAATGTCTGATGTAATGCGGCGAATACCTGCCTCAGTCTAATAAAAGAGAATTTACCAGATTCTGAAATACTGTTAGCTGTGATGGGTTCTCCAACATCTTTTAAACAGATGACACTTACTTAGCAATGTTGATGAAAGAAGAGAAACTGGGGATTCTATTCAAATAATGAGAGGCTGCCACTAATCTATCAGATTTATTCCTTATAAATATTCCAGTCGACACAGACAAATGCAGGGGTTAGCACTGTTGCCTCACTGCAAGAAGGTGCTGTGTTCAAACCTGACAGCCGACCGGGGTCTTTATGTGTGGACTTTGTGTTCTGTGTGTTCTCCCTCAGTGGGTTTTCCAGTTTCCTCCCACTGCCCAAAGACATGTATAGTAGGTCAGTCGGCTGCTCTAAACTGTCCATAAGTGCACGTCTGAGTGTGAATGGTAGCTGTGTTAGCCCTGTTATATATTAGCAACCTGTCCAGGGTGTAACCCCGCCTCTCACCTGAAGTCACCTGGGATTGGCTCCAGTTTCCCCACGACCCTGCTGGATAAGCGCTATAGATGATGGATGGATGGAAAGATTTCATTATACTAATCAACTAATATGTTTATCCAAAAAACTACTAAGTGATGCAGTTTGATAGATGCAAGTTGGTAAAGGAGTTCATGATATAACATACAAATCTCTCTTGTGTTTTCACTGACCAGAAATAAGTGCTAGGGAGTTTAAGGAAAAATTAAACCCACACACACACACACACACACACACACACACACACACACACACACACACACATTGGAACAATAGCAAGATACACTAAATGCTAATACGTATATACATTATAAATAATGGAATGATAATTAACCCACAAGGTCTTAGCTTATTATTCAATTTATAGCATTTTATTTAGAAACCACTGTAAATTATTCAGTAACTACAGTGAAACTAATACAAAAGCTAAGCTAGTTATGAAACTGAGCTATTTAGCTATTTTAGTGAATTCAGGTTTTAGTTTATAAACTATGGCAAGTTCATTCATTCATCTTCAGCAAGTGCTTCTTCCTGGCCCAGACCCTATCCCAGAGCTCTGAGAACAAGTTGCGAATATACCATGAAAGAGACACCAGTTCATAGCAGGGCATCACGTACACACTTATTCTTACCCTTATTCAAACCTAGGGGCAAGTTATCTAATCCACCTACTGCCATGAATTTGGACTGTGCTTAAAAATCAGAACCTGCACAGAACCTCCACACTGACAGTAACCCAAGCTCAGGACTGAACCCGGGATCCTGGAGCTGTGAGATGGCAACACTACCCACTGTGCTGCACAGCAAGCCGTGTTTGAACATTTCTGTTACGTGCAGGACATGTATGTAGGAAAGAAAGAAAAAAGAAAGAAAGAAAGAAAGAAAGAATCTATGATGAGGCTGAGTAAAAAAAAAAACATTAAAACCAGAGAAGAGAAGATATAGACATGTATATCTTACTGATCCACAGAACATGTGTTGCTCGGCCAGGGATTGGAAGTAATCAGAACCTCTAAACACACTGACATAAAGTAGATATTTTACATAATTTTATGTTGATTCTGTTTATTCAAAATTAATAAATTAAAAAAGGGGAAAAAATCCTGTATAGTTACTGATATCTAATACAAACATACAGATTTCTGCTATATTATTTTGCGAAGCTGAATATCATACTTTTAAATGTCCAATATTGCATTTTATTTCTTTAGTTTAGCTTTCATGTTACCGCCTTTGTAAACAGATTTGAATTCATGAATTGATTTGAATAATTATATGTATAGTTTATTTCACTGCTTACATTTTGAGATTGATAGTTTGTGTGTGTGTGTGTGTGTGTGTGTGTGTGCGTGTGTGTGCGTGTGTGCTTGATGACGGGCATATGTGTCTTTAAAAGGTAAAAAAAAAAAAAAATAGAAATACCGAAAAATGAAAAACACATGAATGATTAAAAAAAAAGGTATACGTGAACTTATTTAAAAAGCTAAATGATCAGAATTAATACCAAATATATCAGATAAGATTGTAAAGCAGTGTATAAGCGCGTTAGTGATTTAATGCATTTGTTGACCTTAAAATATAGCTGAATACAAGCACGTACTTTGATCTCTTCAATATCAGATAGTTATAGATTTATAAGTTAAATCTAGAAGATCTAATAAATGATGGATACAATTTTATTAATTTATACTCGGCATGTATGATAATGTTAAGGGTTTCATTTCTTTATGTCTGTCACTTAAGTTTAACAAGGGTTTGTCTTTGAGTATGCAGATATGCATACTTACAAATAAATCATATAAATATAAATATAAGTTTAATACAAAACTATATCAATTTTATATTAATATTCAATTTCAAAAGCATATAAAACAATATAAACCTGAAAATTGAATTGTTTACTCGGTTTACTGAGTTGCACTTGATTTTTACGCAGTAAATGTTAACAAGAAAACAGAATAACAAGAAGTTTATTATATCAGCAACTGCATTATAATACCACTATTACCACTAATAAAATGTAGTTTTGCATATTAAAGGCAATTTGTCATAATTATGTTACTAAAGAGTACAAATGGCAGTAAAGAAAGTGAAAGAATGGAAACAAGTGAGTGTATCTCTCTCTCTTTCTACACACAACAATCACATTTCTCTCCCCCTTAGGCATCCCACCTTTCTCTCATTTTTATCTCCAGTCTCAGCCAAGGAGATTGCAAATGTGAAGAAATGTCACCCAGTGTGACAGATGAGTGCTTCTGCGTCTCCTGTTGCCAGTTTGCCCCAGATTCTGTGGTACTTTTTTTGGCATTCTGAACGAAAAAACGATGTCCTCACGTGCAGCGAGGCTGCATCCCAAAGCTCCCGCATCCAAAACAGATTTTGGACAGTTCCCTGATAAGGAAAGTTCTTCTTAGTGCAATAAGACTTTCTGTAATTTATGATGATGAGCACCAGAACACAGACAGTCTCCCTGCACACACCGGTAGTTATTCACTGTAATGTGATATGCTGGCACACAACAGTTCACTGACTGATGACTGTATAATACTCTATTCCTTCAAAACTGAATCATGAAATAATAAGTGAAAGAACGTCCCCTAAATCAACCATGTACACATTCTCTCCAAACTCCTTTCATGTACTTCATTCAACAAACAGTTGAACATTTGAAACATTTTATCAGCACTTGCTAAAACTCCTCCAAGTGAAACTTTCAAACTTATCATACACACACACACACACACACACACACATACACAAGCTATTCTCTTCAACCCCTTGGCTGTGCCATGTGCTGCCTCAAAGCTTGGTGGTCAAATCATCAGAGCTGAGAACGAAAAGATGGGCAAAGACAAATGAGGTGAGGCTGATGAAGATGATGTACTCACCATACAGCTTGTCTTCAGCATCCGGAGGCAGCAGGAGAGGTTCCTCATTAGTCTCACTGTCCGGGCTGGGAGCCCTCTCGTCCTCGCGCAGCTCGGCGCCTTCCATCTCTGCTCGCAGGGAGAGCAGCGGCTTGCTCAGCTGCCCAGTGATCATTGGAGCCTGGAGCAGGAAGGAGAGACGGAAGGAGGAGGGGAGAATCACTGGTTAGCACTTGGGTTCTCTCGCTTGCTATTGCTCTCAAATGCACACACACACACACACACACACAAACACACACTCACATGTGCTCTCTCCTGTTCCCCTTCTCCTGCTCTCTCCACCTTTTGCTCTCTCTCTCTCTCTCTCTCTCTCTCTCTCTCTCCAGTGCTGATCACTCACTCATACACACAGTGTGCGCTCTCTCTATTTCTCATATTCTCTCTCTCTGCTGTCTGAACTAGCTCTCATGGACCGGAGAGATTCACAATGATTCCATTTTTGTCCCACGTGCCCCACAGGCCTTATTTACATACTTTACTCTCGAGTGTATTAAACTGCAATAAAACCTTGTTATGCAACTCTGTTCATTTGTTCAAAAGCATCCAATGAATCATTTGTTTATCTTGTTCCATCTCAGTTACAGGTAAAAATGATTTTTAAAAAAAGCTTAAATCTGTAGCTTAAAACAACTCTATTATAAAAATGTGGCACTTCAGTGTAAGAGTTGGCACAACAGGCACCATTGTGAATTTTAATGGCACACTTCAGACAAGTACCTACAGAAATTTACATATACTCTTAATTGCCCCAATTCATATTTGCACTCTTGCAATCAGCGTAACTCATTCCAAAGAGCACTTTTATGAGCCAACATAAAAAGTAGCATTCCATAATCATTTTTATGCGTTAATTTCAAACACAAGTGCAAAACTCCCACAGCGGCGTGGGCAGTCGGTACTTCATGCTAATCTGCAAAAAAAAAAAAAAAAACACTTACCAAAATGGTGTCTCCAGAATCAAAGGAAAATTAGCTGAAGAATGACTAGTAAAGAAATCCACAGATTAGAGAGATCAGTGCTAGAAATTTCGGAGCGGTTGACTCTTCACGAAGGCCAAAAAAGGATGTGACAGGAAAAGCATCGGCTGGTTCAAGTCTGGGGTCGCCTCTAGAGATTCACCAGAGATGTCACCTCTACTCTCTTTTCCTCTCTCCTCTCTCCATCTCTCCGTCTCTCGTTCTGCCCCTCCTTCCTTAGATGTACCTCCTCCCTGCCTTCTTGATGGTGAAGCACATCATAAACAAATTCAGGCAGGAGAAAAAAAAAAGAAAGAAAGAAACCGCTCCTCTACCTCCCGCTGCCTTGTTTAGGGAGAACTTTCTGCCTAAGTGGCTCTGAAATAGGGACAGGTGATCAGTTCGAATCTATCCTGAAAGGGGAACCAGGAAAAAAAAACCAAAAGGGGGATTGAGGGAGGTGGAGGGGTGATGTGGCTACCCAGACCTTCACATCACCATATTTAAACCCCCCCCAGGGTGATTCAATGATTGCGGGCCCTCAGGGGCCGCTGCAAATGCGCTCATCAGCCCAAGCACTGCAGACTTTGATGTGACACATGATAATCTATGAAAATGTTAATCAATAGGAATAGTTTAAGCTGTCGTTGGTGAAGCGGACCGGTCAATACTCATATACACAGCAACAATGTCGCTTGTCATCGCTTTGCTGGAGTTCTTTCTTTCTTTTTTTTGCAGAGCACTTAAGCACAAGAAACTCAACGATGCGTCAATATGCCCCCCGCACTGTCCCCATGCCAGAGAGGTAAACACATTTTCCACCAGTGCTGAACGATAGCGCTTCTCACTCTGCATTCATTTAAACCAGCATCCCCCTCCATCTACCCCTCCATCTACCCCTTCATAAATCCATCCATCCTTCCATCGCTTCTTCTCTTTGAGTTGCAAGGATAGGTCCAGTGGAGGGCAAAATTAATACCTAATTGAATAGTGCAGTCATCAAAATAATCAATATTTTTTTATTATTTATTCTTTACAGTCCGTTGACTGGTTGAGAGCTGAGAAAAGCTGAGGGAGCGAGGGAGCAAGGGAGGGAGAAAGAGAGGGAGAGAAAGGTAGAGAGAGAGAGAGAGAGAGAGAGAGAGAGAGCTCAGTGTAATTTTCGCTGCAGGCTGGACACACAATAAAACAGGGAAAATTATGGCAGAACAGAGGGGAAAAATTCAGGATGGATGAGGATGGGGAATCTTTCTGTCCACAGGAAGTTCAGGCAATAAAGGGATATGAGTGCCTTAAAGAGCATCCGTTCCTCTTCCTAATATCTGTTTGGTTGAGTTTTTTTTCCAAAATGTAAAATCATATAGAGTGAAAGTTTTTTTTAAATTATCAGTAGCATGGTCATATGTTTATGGGTGACAAAATGGGGCCATCTGATTATTCAGTTTCACTCAAAGAATGTATTTGAGGAGAAAAGGTTTACTATATAATAAATATTCTCTTAGAAAAGAAGGTTAAAGCTGTGACACTCATATGCATGTCTTCAGCTCTATAAACCTTTTTCTGGTTTCAGTAGAATTCCGAAATTTTAATAATTATTTATAAACAACGTTTTACTTATCACATTTTTATTTTAAAACATCAAAGAGGATTAAAAATTAAAGAATGAAAATATGTAAAAAAAAAAAAAAAAAAAAAAAAAATTTCCTTATAAGGAAATAAACTTGTAGTGTGATTACATAATAATATTAATGCTAACAATAAAGAAATGAAATGCAGAAAGATAACATACAAGTGTGTGTGTGTGTGTGTGTGTGTGTGTGTGTGTGTTTTACAAGCAGAATTGGAGGTGTGTGATTTTGATTCTATTTTTATTAGCGTAATGAAGCCCAAGGTCCTACGTACGATCCTGCTGTTGTTTATTTAAAAATCTAAAAGCAGAAAGGTTTTATTTCAGTCGGTGAGGTTAGGGTTACCTTCAGGTTTAGGTTTGGGCACCTCATTAATTAGCTGTGTTACTAATTATTTCAGTGGAAGATCCTTGCAAGGATAGTAAGACAGACGTGTGTGTGTGTGTGTGTGTGTGTGTGTGTGTGTGTGTGTGTGTGTGTGTGTGTGTGT
>JAQMCW010000019.1:7825601-7840566 GCA_030068335.1 Chrysichthys cranchii
GTGTGTCTATGTGTGTGTGTGTGTGTGTGTGTGTGTGTGTGTGTGTGTGTGTGTGTGTGTGTGTGTGTGTGTGTGTGAGGGCATTCTGACAGTGCAAGTCTCTGTGAAGGGATAAGGTTCTTATTAAGGATGAAGAAATAGCAGCCTCAGGACAGCTTTGGTTCAGGTGCTCAGAATTTGCCAGCAGACCACGTTTGATTCCGTTTCACACCAACTCACTGAAGAAGTTTCTCAAAGTGAAACATAAATGACGAGTCTTAAAACGGTCGGGTAGAGCTAGAGATTTTGCCTACCAAGCTTTCTGGACTTTTGGGGACATAGTGTGTGTGTGTGTGTGTGTGTGTGTGTGTGTGTGTGTGTGTGTGTGTGTGTGTGTGTGTCTTCCTTTTAGGAAGAAGACAGTGAGGAGGAGCCTAAATTGAAATATGAGCGGATGGCCAATGGGGTGACAGAGATTCTGCATAAGGATGCGGCCAGCTGCTTGACCGTACATGACAAGGTATGATTTAACTTTATTATTAACAAGTTTAACCGAACTTTGCATGTTTACATTGGTGTCCCGTAAAGCCCTCCATTAGTATTGTGGTGTTTGCATAACAAGCCATGAATGTCGCAACAGTTTAGTGCACCCAGTACAATGGGAAAGTTCAAGGATGCTCAGTGCAAATCTGAGAAACAGGATCATAGATTTCTAATAAAATATGAATGAAACTCGACTAAAGTTTGCAGCTGAGCACATGGACCAAAAAAAGGCCTTCTGAAGGAAAGTTTTATGGTCAGATGAGACGAAGCTCGAGTTATTTGGCCACAATAGCAGAGGAACAGAGGAACTCTGTAGCAGCTGTGAAGCATGGTGGTGGTAGCATCACACTGTGGGGTTGTTCTGCTACCAGTGAAACTGCTGCATTGCACAAAGGGGATGGAATAATGAAGAACCTCAGAATTCTTCAGCAGAACCTCAAACAATCAGATAGACAGTTGAAACTTGGGGGTTCCAGCAGGACGGCCACCCCAAACACACATCACAGAGACATTTAAACACAATATCAGGTGCACTTTGTGTAATTGCCCCTGCATTGATTTCAGAAAACCCAAAATAAATTAAAACTTGTGTGCCAAATTCTTGTTTTTGTTTCTATTAAAGCGGTGTTGTTGTACAGTCCTTCTTCCAGAGAAAAGAAGACATTTCAAAGGAATCATTGAAAGCACAATATTGCCATGACCTTCATGTCCACGATGAGTGTCTATATACAGACTCGATCAGAGGTTTACAGAGACACCAGCCTGGTGCCACTGCTATCCTTTCATTTACTTATGTTTTTCCCTTTGCTACATCTTTTCTCTTTTTGTTTTGCAGCCAGTGGTAATTTATTTTGGCCAAAACCTTTCATGGCAGTGAGTTCACTCATGCACTCCTGCTTTGGAGGAATAGTCATACCTAGTAATGCCTCCTCACCTGATGTTTTATTAACCGCTATTGATTTTTTTTGGCCCCTGGAGATCGCTCTTTCTCTTTCTTCTTAAAAAAGAAGCATCAGAGGGCTGAAGACACTCTGTCCCATTCTGTGTCTGTCATTTTATTCTTATATCCATGTTCCTGTGTTGCTCCTGCAGCCTCATACCACGCACACGCTCCAGTACGCCTAATGTAGCCTCGTGTTTTAAGTGGTCACAATCAGAATTTCATTTGCACCATTCCATTTCAATAAATCCCTTTAAGAGCTGCTCTGGCTGCTGGGGCCACCTGCTTTATTTATTTATTTTGGCTGATTTTATTTGGGCAGATGGCGGGGGGCTCTGTCGGACATGCTCCGCTGTGCCTGTAAATATAAGCATTTCATTATAGACTGCACTGAAGCATGGGAGCACACTGTGGGGTGGGCAAGGGGTGTGTGTGTTTGTTTGTGTGTGTGTGTGTGTGCGCACATCTTGCATGCAGTGTTTTTAGCGCTGCTCTTCTGGCTGCAGATGTTTTGAGTAGTTGCTGGACTTCAAGTCTCACTATTGTTAATTTGCAGCTATTTTGCTTTAGGTCAAATTTATGGTGTATTTAATTTATTTCTTGGCATTTAAACTTCTTGAAATTTTTTTTGCTGTTATGAGGCAAAATAGTTTTTTTTTTTGTTTGTTTGTTTTTTTAATATCTTCAGAGAATGCAAGTACAACCAAACCATTAAAAGCTTGTATCTATGTTGTTCTCTGTTTATTATTTCCTCCGAGCTCCAAGAAATTAGAAACTAACCCTAACCCAAGGTTTTCCTGAAGAAATTCTGTTTTAGGTCTGGACAGATGAATATTTGTAAAAAAAGCTATGCAGCGAGTTTTCAATCTTTAACTATGTGGTTTTGGTGACCCTGTGTCCACTGTACCCTCAGGTTCATGTTCTTGGCTGACAGGAGTGGAACCTGGTGTGAACTTCTGCAGTTGTAGCCCATCCACCAGTTCCACCAGTTCAGAGATGCTTAGAGATAATGTAGACTTTCTCTCAGCTTGAAACAATTTGGCCAAATTCCTCCGATCATTTCAGGCTGCAGAATTGCCGCTCACTGGATGTTTTTTGTTGTTCACACCATTCTGTGTAAACCCTAGACAATGTGTCTAAAGATCCCAGGAGATCAGGATTTTCTGCAATAAGCCAGCCTATGTGGCAGTATGTTTTCCAAAGTTTACCAAAACACAATGATTCATAGTTACAGGTAATTATACACTAATGAAAACATACAAGGATTATATTCAATTTCTGCAAACTCCTATGTAGTGCACCGTTAAGTTAACTTAGCATTCTTGTCATCTAAAACCAGTCTGGGGACTTTTCTCTGATGCCTGACCTCTCACCAACATCAATACCACAAAGTCACTGAGAGCTCATTTTTCCCATTGGGATGTTTGATGTGAACAGTAACTGAAGCTGGACCTGTGTTTACATTTAATGCACTGCACTGCTGCCATGACAGGACGTACAGCGGGGTCCAAAAGTCAGAGACCACACTGAACATCTGGAAATTCTTTTTTAATTTACAATTGGAATTAAACAGTTTGTAGAATTAAAAAATATTTAAAACAAAGAAAGTAAATGTTCAATATCTTGAATGAATAACATTCAAGACTCTGCCAGCTTGAGTGCGGACTCGTTCAAGCAAAAAAAAAGAGGGACGTTCTAAATATTTCAACAATTCTACTTTTCACTCAAGTTATTGTCAATAATATGATTTTTAATGAATAATGCTGTATTAAATTAGAACAGGATGCAAGATGAAAGCATTTTGACTAGTGCTCTCAAATTTTTTAATCCTCTGTATCTATGAAAAGTAATTTTTGTTTTTTACTGAAAGAAATGTAATATAACAATATTTCAATAATGATAAAAGGAAGTGTGAATTAGTTCCACACTGGGTTTATGGTGTACTACAGATAATACGATTACATTCCATATCTAGATTTTGTATCAATATTTTAGACATAATAATAAACAGCTAACAGATATAACACATGTTCCCATAACCCAGAAAAGACAAACCTCTAGAAAGCGCCTTCTATGTTTCATGTTTTTAAAAGTGGCAGCGTGAGTCCGGAAGGAAGTACTGGAAGGACATTGAAGAAGAAGAAAGGAAGATGAGGAAGAAGAAAGAAGAGGAATCAGTGTGTGCTGGAGCTGGAGAACAAGTTTGAGAAACCAAATTTTGAAAAATGTAGAATCATGCTTTATTATTTAGCACAGAAAAAGCCAGAGAGCGTGAATGTAAGTACTTGGAAGTACGTTACAGACTCCTGATGGCCACTGTATGCTCTAACACACTCAGACAGAGAGGAGTAAGAGAGGGGCATCCAGGTGGTGGAATCATACAGAGTGGACCTTTAACTGGCACTCCTTGTAGCCGTGTTGAACAGATGAGCATCTCAACCTACACAATATGCCGAACCTTGAGGCAGCAGAGCTATAACAGCAGAGCACATCCGGTTCCACTAAACAGTCAAGAACTGGAAACCAGACAGTTGAGGTTGTGGAATCAAACTGGTTACCATTTTGTAGTATTGAAAAAGTCTCAAACAGATAATCAGGGTTTAAAAAAAATACTTTCAAGAATTATTTATTTTAGTTTTTTTATGTCGTATTCAATTTTGTTCATATACAATATGGGTTTATTTGCATAACAGCAAAATCAAAACTATAAACTGTTATATTTAATAAATAAAATGTAATATATAGAATTGCTGTATTTCCTAATTTTAGATTATATGTTAATGTGTTTTGTTACACATTTGTCCCCTCAGACGGAGTGTCTGCTTTTTACTAAGGAGGTTTGAGGATGTGATCCACGGTGCATATATTATGTTGAGGCATTTTGATATTTTGGGGGGAAAAAATGCCATTTCACACTGGCATGCTCTGATAAATAGGCTTTTCTGGCCTCCAGCAATTTCACACTTTTTTGCCCCTGAGGGGACAAGCTGAAGCCACACTAACACACACACACACTCCCTCAAACACACTCATGAGAGTACACTAATACTCCAGTACGGCAGATTAAATTTCAAATTCCTGACAAATGTCTACCGATCTCATGTATACTAAACTTTGTGTCTCCTCTGTGGCTTCCAGTTTCTGGCTCTGGGGACTCACTTTGGAAAGGTCTTCCTGCTTGATGTGCAAGGAAACGTCACCCAGAAGTATGAAATCGTAAGTGAACAAGGGAAAGTGTTGCCACGTTACCAAGGTTAAGAATTTTTTGTGCTTCATTTATTTCTCTGTGTACAGTTTTGAATGTTATTGAGAATTGCAGAACATTATTTTGGCTATTAAATACCACAGTCACTGCTGCACTCTCTGTCTCTCTCACAGAGTTCAGTGAAAATAAATCAGATCAGTCTTGATGAGAGCGGAGAGCATGTGGGGATCTGCTCAGAGGACGGAAAGGTGAGCTTTCTCATCTCTGCTGGTGTTAGGAAGGCCTGAACCAGATGAACGACCAATCAAACTCACAGTCTGGTTAAAAAGTGAGGTGATGTGTCTGTGTTATGGCTGACTGTGTGATGACGTGCCAGAGGAAATAATTATTCAGAGATTTTAAAGGGAAACAAGAAAATAATAGAAGATGACATAAGATGATCAGTGGGCACCCCGGGGTAAACCGTTTAGATCAGGTCAATGTCTTTCCAGGTTTTTAAATGTTGTTAAAGAGTTAGCCTTCACTCAGCATGTTCATTAATGAGCTTTGGGCACCCAGGACCCTGTCACTGGTCACCGGTTGTCTTTTCTTGGATCACTGTTGGTAAGTACTAACCACTGCATACAAGGTGCGTGAACCGCAAGACCTGCTGTTTTGGAAATGTTCGTCTAGCCGTCACAGTTTGTTCCATGTCAGATTGTTACGCTTGTCCATTTTTCCTGCCTCCAACACATCAACTTCGAGAACTGAGTGTTCACTTGCTCCCTAATAAATCCCACGCCCTGACAGGTGACACTGTAACGAGATTGTTATTCACTTCACCTCTCAGTGGCTTTAATGTTATGGCTGATCAGTGTATATTCACTTGTATCTGTATTATATAGACAGTCATTTCAACAGATTACATGATTACATGTGCTTGTGAGTGACTGGAGTATGACTGCAGTAACTAGTTTCTAAAAACTAAATCACAAAATTTCTATAATAAAAATAGTTACCGGGAGTAGCGAAGCAATCTGAATCAGTTATGTTGAAAGTAGTTAAACTAATGTTTGATGAACGCATCTTCTGCAGCTTCTTTAGCATCTGCAGATAAAATATGTCACTGTATCAGGAGCTGCTAGAACACACAGGAAAGGCAGTCATCAGCTGCATTTGAAGTTGGTATCAGCAGGTCCCATCCTCTGGCTGTTCTTGTGCCGAGTATGCTTTTCATTTGCACCTCACCTTAGCTTGGTCTCTCCTCCATGTAGACTCTTTATGTGGCTACTGCCTCCATTGGGCACAGTTGCTGGCTAGCTTCTCCCAGTTCTCAACATCCATGTCCAGCAACTTCAGGTCTCTTCTACAAGTGTCTCTGAAACAGACTGCATCTTCAAGAGTTTTGAAAATGCATTTCAAACACTGACTGTTCCGTATACTTTGTGTGCAGTCACTTGGACTGATGCTGTTTCTTTGGTCATAGTCTGACCTTAGTACATATGAGTGAGTGGTCAGTGTCACCTTCTGTGCAATGGTAAGAACATGTGATCAACATACTTCTGAGGTGGGGAAGTCTTCATGATGCTTGGTTTGGTCTGGAAAAAGGCTGATTGCGAGTTGTCCAAGACACCTGGGCAAGGGTTGGTGACCAGCACTCACTCTGCCACTAAAGTCACAGTGTTCTCTGTCTTTGATGGTGTTCAGCTGATTTTAGAAGTCATCCTTGACCTTCTGTAAGGAGTAATGCATAGGCTGATGGACACTGAGAAGGTTGACAGGTCTGCCAATTGCATGGACCTTCAGTGACCGGCTTCTCTCTGTCTCCTTTTCACCTGGCTGAAATGTCTTTGGCAGTGAGTTTCTGACAGCAAAGATAACCTCATGCTCTCTGGATTCTCTTGTAACATATCTCTTTTATGAATAGTACCTGATTCTGCAACGCAATCTCCTGGAGAGCAAGTATATCAACTTGGTGTCAGCAGTTTGTTAGTGGTCAATGTTGTCTTGCTTGAGTCCCTAATCTTGTGGAGGTCTTCTGTTAGCCTGGTAGTCATGGTGCATCCCAGACTGAGTGCTGGATGTGTATTTGTTGTCTTCTTCTTTGCCTTGTCTGGTGCTGGGTTCTTCAATCTGTGGTTCAGGCTGTTTGGCCCTGAACACCATGCACCCCGTGGGGCAGGCAGACGGTGACAGAACAGCATCTTACTGGCTGGGAGCTGTACAGTGAGATGGAAAGGTCTCCTTCACTGTTGATAGACGTCCATGCATCGCCAACAGTGCCTGCACCACCAGCTGAGCTAGGCTCATCACCGGTAATTACTGCTGTCCGTGTTGTGCTGCCAGGTGAAGGAACATTTGGAGTAACCTCTTCAGTGTGGAGGCCTGGGCAGGGTTTGTGTAGGAGACCTCCTGTTCCCCATATAACAGGTCCCCTGTCACAGCTTCACTGATGATGCCCAAGGGAACGGCAGAAGCCAGTAAGGTGTGGCACCAACGTAACGGCAGAATGAGGCTAACAATGTCAGATTGCTGTCGGGACTCCAGCTCCAGTTTAAAGCATTTTCTTCTCACAAGGTTGCCCTCAAACAAAAAAAAAAAGATCTCTGTAACTTTAACCATGGCATCGATGTTGGTACCAGATGGGCCAGTTTGAGGATTTCACAAACCAGGCATTTTTACCAACAGAACTGTCACTTACTCAATGGTCTTTGGTTTTCGTGCCATTCTGAGTAAACTTTAGAGTCTGGTGTGTGTGTGTGTGTGTGTGTGTGTGTGTGTGTGTGTGTGTGTGTGTGTGTGTGTGTGTGTGTGTGTGTGTGAGAAACTCCCATAAAATCGGCAGTTCTGAAATACTCAGACCAGTCCTTCTAACAACCATGCCAGAGTTAAAGTCACAGAGATCACACTTTTCCCCATTCTGATGTTTGATTTATTAACTGAAGCTCTTGACCTGTATCTGCATGATGTTTTGCATTGTGCTGCTGTCACACGATTGAGTGATTTCGATAACTGCATAAACAAGCGGGTGTTCTTAAAAAAAAAAAAAAAAAAGTGCATGGTGAGCTGTATACACAGATTTTGTATATTTATTTGTTTTTAATGAACATACTGTATAATAATCAACTTTAATACAGTCTGTTAAAAGCCCTGCATCTATGTAAAGATTGCAAAGCCAGTGTTAGCAGCATTTAAAGCCCCTTTCCTCATCCACCCATTTGTGCTTTCTTTACTTTTTCCCTGATATCTGATCAGTGATCTAGACGAGAGCATTTAGTAGGGCTGACCAGGCTAATCGGCACCACAGCGGGTGGCTTTCTCAGACTGATCTTAGCACAGATGGCAGACAAACGACAATGTTGAGGCCTTTGCCTTGACTCTGCCAATTAAAATCGACATGCCAGCCATTGTTCACTCTACAGAGGTGTTAACGTTGGTGCCACTTATCCTCTGCTTCAATAACTGAGATATGTCAGACAAGAGACACTCATAGGAGGAAGAGTCCTCAATTGGAGGCCCAGGGTTTATTATTTATATGGCAATTCTAAGGTCTTACTATGGTTCAGCTTCATTTTAGCACACACCCGAATGGGACTTGCCCACCCTGTTAACACTGGGAGCTTTCAAACAGACATACAAAGATATGCCATGATATGACAATGATGTAACCCTGCTTGAACTTTCTGAAAAACTTTTTCACAGACTTCACACTCTCTTTTTTCTTACCTCACACAGACAGGTGTAAGTGAATTGCTAAGTTAAGGTTTGCCTGTGGCCTTCAGGGAGTACAGCAGAGCCGCAGATTAAGACCGCTCTATGAAGTCTTGTCAGGGCAGAGGGAGTTGACCTGTCCACTAATTGGGAGCCTAGCGGACATATAACTTGTCTGCTGAAAGATGTGATGTGTTTGTGATATCCAGTCTAGGTCAACTTGAAGAGCAAAACCAGTCATTTTAACTTAAAATGATTCTTTTAATTATTTTTGTCTTTACACGTTGCTTTATCTTTTAACTCTCAGGTGCAGGTGTTTGGTCTCTACACCAGAGAGGGCTTCCATGAGAACTTTGACTGTCCTATTAAAGTAAGTTATTGTTGGTAACATCTCCCTTTTTTCCACTAGTAGATTGCTGGTGCTCAGTGGACTCCTTTTTTTTTTTTTTTTTTTTTTTTTTTTTTTTTTTTTTTTTTTTTGTAAAGTTTGACTTTGTGTCAGAAATCGCTCTGTTGGTTTTTCAAATTATGTTTCGGTTCTCCATCAGTTTTAATTGATTTCTCTGGGGCTTCTTTAGCTTGGATCACTCACATACATTGCTCAAGTAGGAGCGAAAGGGATTCTGTTGTGTCTAATATTTGGAAGGCAAGTTGGGGATGGGGGGGGTAAGACTCTGAGAAATTAAACTGTTGACCATTTATTACCATATGAGACCCTTCTTGGATTTCTCAGTTTGTGTATCTTTTATGTTCAGATGAAGGGTTTAATCCCATTTGGTTAGATTTTGTTCAGAATGCAGCTTAACTGTATTTTTTTCTGTATGTCTTCCAGGTGGTAGCTTTACATCCTCAGTTCAGCAAGTCAAACAACAAGCAGTTTGTAACTGGAGGGAACAAGGTATGGGATACTGATCTTTAACTACATGTTAGCAAAAGACAAAACTTTACCCACACATATTTCCTGTAATTTACATGCATTAAATTCACATTGTTATCCTTACCAGCAAGGCACCATTTCTTCTGGCTTTTTGTTGTTCCCCCATCTAAAGCATAAGCTCTAAACACCACAGCTTCCATATTTTTGGCTTTCTGAGCTAAAATACAGTTTGGCCTTGTAGCAGGGTCAAAGAGAGAGAAAGAAAAGAAAGACAACAAACAAGAAAGAGGTCCATTTTCTCAAAGTGTTGTTCACTGGGAGAGGTGTTGTGTCCCCGTGCGCAGCAAATAACAGTCATTACCCAGAGTGCCATGGTGTCTGGAACATGTAGAACATGGACTAAAACAAATACACGCTCATTTTTCCTGAAGAAGCCGTGTCACCCTGGAAATATAGCGTAAAAAGTGAATCATATCTTTCCAATATACAGCTTATAAAATACATGATTTTTTCTGAAGGAGAGAATTTTGGGGGAAAAAATGATTCTGCATTATTACTTGGGTATGTCTCCGATACTTTAGTGTAACATGATCATATAATTTCAGTGTATAATACCTTTCGTAGGTAGTAATGTAGGTATCATTGTTTATAACGCTGACAGACTCTGGCTGAGTCCATCACCTGGGCACTAACAATGGACAATGTGGATCGATGCAGCAGTTTAAAAGACAATGACTGAAATGAGTCGAGGCAACAATCATAAATTGATTATCAGATATAATTGATATAAATCGATCATTATCAATTTTAATATAAGAAAAATCCTTTTTTGAATGAATGCATTATTAAGAGGTGGAGTAAAGCGTGCTTCTGTAATCAGATCAGCTTCTCTCGTTCCTTTAATAACAGAGAGTGCACACGGACATATCATAAGATCGTAAGATGAAACTTTGTTACAGACTTTCTTGTACATTCTTAGCGACAGAAAGAAACAGCTGGTTGACAGAATGTACAGCAAATATATCTTCTGTTTTGCTTGTGAATAGATTTTGTGTCTATTTATGTTAACCAGTTGGTCAGTTCCCACTCATCAGTTAGCTCGGCCCCATCATACGACAGATACCAGTCCAGGAAGTTGAAGGCCATCACCTCTGAGACTTAATTTTATCTATCTATCTATCTATTGAAACAAAAATATTTATTGATATTTATATATTATTGATGTATTTTATATATTGATTGATTGAAGTGTTGCTCATGCTGTGTCACTTGAACGCATACTCGCCATCTCAGGATAACAGGGTGAAAGCTCTTCTGTTGAGACCCTCAGGAGACTATTACTATTTCACTGTTTTATTGGTTGTGCAACAAACCCAAAGCCTTTAATCTGTCACTGAGCTATCAGTAAAGGGGAAAAAAACACTTTAAAATAAATATAATGATAATATTTTAACATCACTTTAAAATATTTTGTTTAAATCTCCTTATATAAGGCTAATGCAGCAAATGATGGGTATTAAAAAATGCAAAATAAATATGAACAGAGTGAAGCAGATTTTATTAATGTGGTATGGATAGAGTGTGTTTCCCATCAGCGTGATTACTGCCGTTAATATAATTATAATATGAAAACATTACTTCTAAATGGTGCAAATACAGACATGCAGTTAAAACCTTATACAAACTACATGCATGTCACTTATCATGTCAATTCCCAGACTGGGCCTCATTTATTAATCTTTTAGTGACGTTGCGTGTAAATATTTTGGGTAACAAAATGTTAAATAGCCTAACAGAACATGAACAAACAAATATCTAGAGACAAATTACAGAAAGGATGAATTAGGTGAGAATTAAGGTGAAAAATGAAAAAAGATCTGCATTGTGCCCATGTGATCATACACACTGAGCTCATCAGGCACAGAAACTGCTGTTTTTAACACTGTGTTAAGTATCTCGACTGATGTCTGGATCTGAAGTGTTGCACAGCATTAAATGATGGCAAACTGAACTGAATTATAAGCCAGCGTTCATCTTCAATAGAAAAAAAAATCATACCAGTATCTAGACGTCTGTTGTCTCTTGGGTTTGTATTGGCTCATTTTCTTTAGAATTCATATTATTTAGTTAATATCATTCAGAAGAAATGACTGAGTTTAACAAAATTTTCCTCAATGGTATTTTTAATCCCTGACATAGTGAACTATCGTGAGGGTGCGATTTTGATAAAGACTCTAAAGCACTACTTTAAGTCGCTAAGAGCTTCTGCTAAATGCTTTAACTTTAAATAAATATGCAAAATGCAATCAATTATGTTTAGTTGATTAAATAGGACAAGATTTTTAAGGCTGTGCATAAATGATCCCAGCGTCTGTGCTAAATAGAAATTAATCAGCACTGAAATATGTTTGAAAGTCACAGTGTCAATTTTATGACCATGAACATTACAGCAAAGTCAAAACGTGAAGAAACCATATTTATAAAAGTTATTGTAAATTAACCTTACACTGGCATGTTCACATAATTTAAGTCAACAAAAAATGCTTAACATTCTTTTTAAAAATTAAAGTATATAGTAATTGCTATGGTCAAGGTTTGGGTAAGAAAAATGTTATTATGGAATTCTGCAGCATCGGTGCAAATCTAAAATGTAAAGCAGTTCAGTAAAATTTGAATAATACACTCTTTCATATCAGGCCTCATCACAGCACCCACATCATGAATCATTTTTCCTCTAACAGCACACATTCTTGGGTTTTATTCCTTACATATTATCCAACTCTAGTATTTTTAAAAACTAATTAATATTTACTAATGCATTTATTCAAGCTAAACTTAAGATTTATTAATAGACCTACATGCTGTGTTCACACATTTTATTTCATCCCTATTAATATTAATACATGTACATTCAAATGCTGCCTTAAGATCCATCACCTGATATTGACTTGATGAATGCTGTCCTCCATGTTTGATGTGCAGCCCTATTGCTTTCCACAACATTTTTTTTTTACACATTATTTGAAAAATGTTAAAGAACTCAAAATTGAAAGAACTTTTCACATATCCCTGAAAGCATTTTGATGTGTAACCCACAATCTGATCCAATAAAATGGTTGCACATACTTTTCCACATACCGCATTTAAGAAGTAATTAAATGCTAGACGGCCTTTGTCCACTAACTCGGTCCTAAACGGAGTTGGAGTGTGTCTGCAGCTTTTGGCGTCCCGTTTCTGCTGATTACCTTCTGTTTCCCTGGCTTAAGATTCCCATAATGCAGCCTCGCCATGAAAATCAATACAGCTTCCACTGAGGACACATCTTTTCAAAGGCAATTCAATTCCGTCAGCAGGGCTCCTGAAGTGTCATCTCCCATCGCTGTGCCGTGATCTGTTAACACAGCTCAGAGCGCAGAGTCGGAGCCGCTCTGAACGAGCTATTCTTTATGTCGTGTCAGGATGCAGACAGGACAGGACCGGTCAGGTCACGTATGTGTACGTGAGCAAAAGCCGCTGTGCTCTTCTAATTGAAGTGGGCTGGATAGCTGCGGCATGCCCACTGCTTATTCATATATATATATATATATATATATATATATACACGTTTCCACTGTATTCCACAATAGTTTGCTATTACTGCTATGAAGCGTACGTTTCCCCAGACCAGACAGCAGTGTTTTTCACATAACAGCTTTTTCTATTGAAGGTTAGAAGCAAATAAAGTGATGTCTGGTCTGGAGAAACATTCCAATCAGTTCATAATGAGGAGAGGTCATTTATATAATCTGTTATAAAACATGCTCCTGAGAATATCATATAGTAATCCAAGGTTGTGACATTGGACTAAATTTGATATAGTCTTATAACTTACTGAACTCCTGCATTTCTAACTCTAGTCATAACAGCATGCTGAGTACAGTGAGGTACTGAGCCGTACCTACGGCAAATATACCTTGAATCCTGAGAGTAGCTTTACACCGCTGCTACTACTGTATACTAGTATACAAAAAAACCTGCAACAGGACCTGTTTTCAGAATGAAAGTTCATCCCTTAAGTATGCAGCTGTTTCTCAGGAGTGTGTCCGTCACGTGGTGCATGAGCTAACTGGCAGTTTTATCTGACACAAATTAATAATAAAAAGCTTTTAACAATCAGTGTGTAAAACTGTCCTACATTTTACTAATACTTGTAAGCAATCAAATAATATTTGTAGTATCTTCTTTGGTATCTTGATATTTTTCTTTGTTTCCTATCTGGATACAGGTGAACAAGTCCAGGTTTATAATTACATCCAGACAGATGTTATGACTTGTTATGACTTTATGAAGCCCCTTTTGAGCTCCACAGTCCAGAATATTAATCATAGCTCATTGTTTCTTGTTAAGTTGCGAGTTATCTAACAAAATTTGTAAATGTTGTAGTTTTTGAATTTCATGATTCAAAAGAGGAAGCAGATCTTTTCACCTAAATTTATTTGTTTGATTGTTTTATCTGATGTAATTTATTTTTTATAACCATTTGGATGAGATGTATGGTTCGGTAAAAAATATTGTTTAAGGAATTCTAGCAGAATAGCAGCTAATGTTTAATTTCAGTTTAATTAGTACAAGTTATTAGTTTTGTAAATTATCAGATGAGCAAACAATATTTTTATTCCTTTTTGGTTAAATGGCAATAGTATGTTTTTGGTATATTGTTGATTAAATGGCAATAGTCGATATTGTAACTGTACATTTATCATTGTACAAAAATTCTACCTAATGTTAAAACATGCTTATACATTGATGTAGAAACAATCTCATGGTTTATTTAACCATTAAAAGATGCACAGCAGTTTCAGATCAGCACCTTACTGATAAAAGGTATCGACGTGTTAACTTTGTGTTCTCCTGCCCTCTGCTGGTGTAACCTTCAAATCACGGCTTTCTGAGGCTCGTCTCCTCACCCTGCAATCAAATCAATGTGACTAATTTCATTTTTGTAATTTGTTTCAGTGGTTTATTTTCACATTTTGAAAATGAGAGCGTGAGAGAGAGAGAGAGAGAGAGACAGCTGTACTAGTCCTGTACGATAATCAGTTAAATCTGGTGACATTCTGAGCCTCTTGAAGGTTCTGCTGATTACATGAGAATTATTTGGCCAAATTTTAAATATTAAATGTAGTTAGGAAATTATTTTCTTTTCTAATAAACAAATTAGTAATCCTTGTCTCTGTGGACTGTAGTTGCTGCTGTATGAGAGAAACTGGCTGAACCGCTGGAAGACGTCCGTTCTGCATGAGGGAGAGGGAACCATCACCAACGTCAAATGGAGGACCAATCTCATCGCCTGGGCTAACAGTGTGGTACGAGTACACTTCATAATCTATCGGGGGAAAAATCCACACACTTGGATCATTCAGGTTATGTACAAATGGTGGTTTGTAATCTCAAAGTACAAAGCTTTAAGTATATAAAATATAACAGCAATATAATGGCATCTTTTGTGATTGGATGCTGCACTTAAAATTAAAAACCAAATACTTCAATTACACTGAATTTAGTGTTGAGTGCAAAAAAAATTAAATC
Organism: Chrysichthys cranchii; assembly: GCA_030068335.1. Classification (NCBI taxonomy): domain Eukaryota; kingdom Metazoa; phylum Chordata; class Actinopteri; order Siluriformes; family Claroteidae; genus Chrysichthys; species Chrysichthys cranchii. Next base: position 7,840,404 of record JAQMCW010000019.1, read on the forward strand.
TGTACTTCCACTTTCCAGTTTATCCACAAAATCTACAAAACTGAATTCCGTGTGTGTGTGTGTGTGTGTGTGTGTGTAAGAGAGAGATACAGACGTGGACAAAATTGTTGGTACCCTTCCGTTAAAGAAAGAAAAACCCACAATGGTCACTGAAATAACTTGA
>JAQMCW010000019.1:7840666-7859882 GCA_030068335.1 Chrysichthys cranchii
AATTATTATTTATTACTACTTTTGTCAGTTTCAAGTTATTTCAGTGACCATTGTGGGTTTTTCTTACTTTAACAGAAGGGTACCAACAATTTTGTCCACGTCTGTAAAATGTGACTTTTGGGTGTAATAAAAGCACGCTGGTTAACTTTCTTTGAAAAGTTTGGAAACACTAATTCAATGTTTTATTACTGAAAGGTCGCTTCATGTCATAAAGTAATAATGGCGTGTCATTTCTGTTTACTTAGTCAAGCAGTTCTTGGCATAATATGGATAACTACAGTAGAGGAATAGGGCTATTCACTGTATACCAACACACACACACCTGATGATCTCAAACACATTAAGAGGTGAGAAAATCCACTGTGTTTACAGTGTTTACAGAAAGTAAGTAATGGCAAGAAAAAAAGAATATGACCATCAGGAATATGTTCAACTCCAGCAACCCAAAAAGGGTCAAAAGGGGTCAGGATCAAGGTCAGTAGCAAGCTTTGGGTCACACTCACTGAGCAAGATTCCCAGAAAACAGAAGCAGCAGAATAAATATTAAATCAAGCTCCTGTGTCCACTGTGCAGTCCCTGAAATACCTTATTGAAGATGATGTATTGCACAGCTGCCGAGTGGCAGGAGATACCAAAGCATTTTGACGTTTGGTGTGAACATTAACTGAAGCTCTTGACCTGTTGAACCCTAACCCTACTGAACCCTTTATATCTTGGCAGGTGTACAGGTGTTTCTAATAAAGTGTACGGTAACTGTATGTAAAAATTTGAAGAATTTCATGTCTAGACCTAGCCCTGTTGATCATTTTTTTCATCCTTGTTCAGGGGGTGAAGATCTACGACATCAGCAGTAAGCAACGAATCACCAACGTGTTACGGGACAACACCAGCTTGAGGCCTGACATGTACCCCTGCAGCCTTTGCTGGAAAGATAACACCACACTTATTATTGGCTGGGGAACTTCAGTCAAGGTGTGTGTGTATGTATAAGCTCTGAAGGTTTATTTTGTTTTAGGCAAAATTCATATATATCACATTTGTGTGTGTTTTTAGATTTGCGTTGTCAAGGAACGTGACCCTACAGAAATGAGAGATTTACCGAGTCGCTACGTTGAGATTGGTAATTTTTAGCTTATTTAAACACCAAACATTTTGACCTATAGTTGCCAAATATTAATTGATGTAAATTTTTTGTCATGCCATTCTGCAGTATCAGCATTTGAGACGGAGTTCTTCATCAGCGGACTGGCCCCGTTGGTTGATCAGCTCGTCACGCTTTACTTTGTTAAAGAGAATTCAGAGCAGATGGTAGGATTGTAGAAACAAGTGACTTGGATCCCTTTTTCTACTTCACCCTTCATCATTGGGGTGGGGGGCAGAAAGAATCATCCATATACCACCTTGTATACATGCTCACACAAGCTCAGACCCTCCATCAAATTCATGAAATATGACATATGACTCAGTATATGCGGTGCGAAGCGCAATGGGGCAGTTCTCAGTTGGTCTTCTGTTAAGAACATCATGGCTCGTCAGTGAGCTAATAACGGAGTTCCCTTCGCTGAAACAAGGGCATGTTTCAGTCCGTGGTGTTTGGGACACAGCTACCAGCTGATAACTCACTTTTGGAATGCGTGCAGTGAAGCAAGCGTACTGTGCCCAATGTCCCATCGTCTAGCTTAAGAGTTTCTGATCCCGCACATCTGAATCTAAACATCATAACATCCACCACCACAGGACTGACGGAGCGGGTAGCATTCTCAGTGAATTTAACATGTGTGTACCCTGCTTCTGTCTTAGTGCGTTCTCTGAATTCACCGTGATCCTGGGTGCAGTAATGTGGGCACATAGAAGCCAGTCTTCCAAATACAGCAGTATTGTAATGCCAGAGGTCATCAGGGAGTCCAGGCTACCTCTAAATATTTTGAAAACGACCATGGTGCTAGGGAAGGGACAAATAGTAGGGCTTTGAATGGGAAGGTCTGCCCTTGGCAAGCCAGCCTTCACTGTCCTTGTACTGAGGTATAAATGAAAGCCAATTCCGAGGCAGTTAGCACTTAGCTGGTAGTATAGCATGAACTATCGGCGCAATCCAGCCCAAAAGTGTATAGTGTGGAAAGAATATCCACTCCTGAAGAAAGAGTATGAATCCAGCTAAATTAGAAGGCTTGCAATAAACATTGCATGGGATGTCAAGTGAAAAGCACTCGACCGGTTTAGATGGTGAAGAATGTGGAACGTTAGAAGAGAAAACACTGAGAGGAACTGAGAAAAGAGATGAACGGGATCTAAGAAAACTGCAGAAATGAACATCTGAGCTCCACTCAGGCATGAAGGAGATTGAGGATGATGGATATATGACTGCTATATTCATTGAAAATATGTTGTTAAATATTGTGCCATACGTCACTACGTGACTCTGGTAGAAGATCATAGGATCCTTGTGCAGTGCGTGGAGTCTCCAGAACTGGAACTGAAAACAAAGTGGTTTCCCTGAGATTAATTGTATAAATTTATTAGTATATTGATTTTTTTTTATAGTATTACATATTAGATTAGATTATACTTAATTATAATGTACTATATAATATTTACTGTAAATCCTGTGGGTTATAGTAGTGTTGCAAAAACAAACTTATATCTGTTCAGAAGTTTACATCCTGTTTTCTGAATATGATTATAAGATTGTGTAGATGTATTATGTAATATTTGTTTTTTTTCCCTCTAATCAAAAACTATGGGGGATGCAAACTTTTTCCTGCAGTTATAATGTGGAACATTAAGCACTGATAAAAACTGGTATTTAGTTTTGTACATAGATCGATTTTATCTTTGTGTAGGCAGCTTGTTCATTTTTCCATGAATTTGTTACTGAAGCACACAAAAGCTCATTTACTGCAATATTGGACAGAAGACTATTTATTATAATAAGTAGACGATGGGTATAAGTGGAATTCTAAAATATTAGTGTAAACCTTTACATATAATATAATATAATATAATATAATTATAATATAGGAGTTCTCCTACTTGAAGCACATGACTTGAGTTCTGGATGCAGAATGTCTGGTTTGTGCTCGCAGTGTTGTCTGTGGCCCGGCATTCGACGTGTGACTCGTCTAAGTGTGTGTACGTGTGTGTATCACAGGAGGAGGAGTTCAGGTCATGTCCGCGTTTAGACATCATCCAGCCGTTGCCCGAGAGCTGTGAGGAGATCTCGTCAGATGCTCTCACTGTCCGTAACTTTCAGGAGAATGAATGCAGAGACTACAGGCTGGGTAATGGAAGGAGCGATGGAGGGAAACTTAAATCATTTACTGCTCTGAATGGACAGCCTCAGGCTGTATCCCTGGGTATCCCTTGGTATCCTTGAAGCCGTTTTGAGTTTATACAAAGGAGCTAAATGTTTTTAGGATTCGTTAAGAAGTGATTCAGAACGTTGCGGTATTTCACACTGCACTATGACTCAATTTGGCTAAATAACTTTGGCAAAATGCATTAAATATGCAAACCTTGAAGAGCTGTAACGGCATGTGGATGATAAATTTGCCATTACAGTACATTATATAATAGGTTTGAATGTAGTCCAAAAATGTTGGGGTTTTTTTCCAAAAATATAAGACTTTATAAGTCTTAAGAATAGCTTTTATTATTATTATTATTTATTAGTAGTAGTAGTAGAAGTAGTATCATAATAGATTTATAGCAAGTTTTGGCCTGCAGTGTTGTTGAAATGCCACCTTGATCCAGCTATGAATGCAAGTGTCTTCGGTCTGTAGAGCACTCAGAGGGAGAGTCCCTGTTCTACATCATAAGCCCCAAAGACATCGTAGTGGCTAAAGAACGAGACCAGGACGACCACATCGACTGGCTGCTCAACAAGAAGAAATACGAGGTTTGAGTATATAACTAGTGGAAGATAACTACAACTATATTCAATGTATTAATATTTATATATTATAGTAAAGAGCTATATATGTTTTTGGAGATGTTTGAAGTTTATGTGTGTTACAGGAGGCACTAATGGCAGCAGAGATCAGCTTCAAAAATATCAAAAGGCATGATGTTCAGGTACAGACGATTAAGATCAAAGCCTAGCATTTACATTAAGATTTCAGTGAAAAAATGTGGTAAACTAAACCAATTTTAACTGGACCACTAGTTTACATATGTTTTTATACTTTAATTGTCTGTGTGTGAATGTGCAGAAAATCGGCATGGCCTACATCAATCACCTGGTGGAGAAAGGCGACTATGATGCTGCAGCAAGGTACCGTAAGAGTTTCCGTTCTATTTCAAAGTTAGATATTTGTGATAAATGCCTCAGTATCTCTCTGATCCACTTCCAGAAAGTGTCAGAAAGTGCTAGGGAAGAATATGGACCTGTGGGAGAACGAGGTGTACAGGTTCAAGACTATAGGACAATTGAAGGTATGTTTATTGTGAAGTGATTTGGAGAGCAATGTTCATATAGTGATCGTTCTGGACATGTTGGTTGTGTGTGTCTGTAAATAAAACAGAAATGTTCCACAATAAAACCACATGCGGAACGGTTCCACTGTATTTGCACAGTACATCAGTCTCCTTCCACATGGAGCTTTTTTTCATTTTCCAATAGAACAGACTGACCTATCACATCTCCTGAGGGCATTAAGGCCTTTCAATGTTCCCACACTGCTACACCTGTGATTTACTTTCTTGCTTTAATAAAAGGTTCCTGTAGCTCAGTCCCACGTGTTACAGTTTGCCCCACAAGAGTGTTATACTGCTTATCTAAAATCTCTGTCTGACTCCAGGCCATCAGTCGGTACTTACCCAGAGGAGACCTGCGCCTCAGACCCGCCATTTATGAGATGATCCTGCATGAATTCCTCAAGACTGACTACGAAGTGAGTGTGTACAGTAGGGGTTGCACAATTTCTCTAGTTGACTAGTCATTTACTTAGTTAACGCAGGACGCTGGGGCTCAGGCTCAGATGCTTTTCAGCCTTCACTGTTAAAGATGTATTTAAATCAGTGCAATAGCTATACAAAGTAATAAACCTGTGTATCATGTTACTGGGGCTGAGCGATATGACAAACATTTTAACACAACATTTTCATGATGATATTTGTTCTGGTGTATACTGTAAAAATCATGTTTAAAAACAAAGGAACATACAGACTGGAGCCAGGGGGCGCTCACGAGCTCTTGTGCACACAGTAAGACTGTACTACACTAATCCCCCACTATTTTGCGGTTCACATTTTGCGTCCCCGGCTATTCACAGAGTTTTATTTAGAATATATCCCATTTTTTTGCGGATTTCCCCGGGATTATAAAATATAAACATGAATTAAAATGGAGTAAAATATTAATAATGTATAAAATACAGTACAGTGTAGATCATATTTACACAAGTGACAAAGAACATGTAGCGTTGTTTATGAAAACGCGGTGTGGGGATACTGAAAAAAATATGGCTGGAGGAACGAGTCTGGCCAATTGGAATGCCCTGTTCATTTAACCTTGGTTGTGATTGGCTGCTGACTACGATGTGTGTTGGGGAGAAGCAACCAGCATTCGCCAACATCCCATTTCTTCGCCCGTAACAGTACTCGCTATAAATGTGATGTTTCTATGAATTTGACACAGAATTCCCCTCGCTATATACTCGCAAATGTTTTCTTTGTGTTTAATTGTGTCTAGAAAGTGTTTAAAGAGTGTGGGAGGATCATTTAGGGCTTAAACTATTAAAAAAAAAGCATTTAGGAGTGGCGTCCATGTATCGCTTATTTTCGTCTTTCACGATAAGTTTTGGAATGTAACGCCTGTGAAAGACGAGGGACTACTGTATAACAGGCCTAATATTTATGAAGCGAATTCTCCGCCTCGTGCTGCATCACAGACTCCTCCGTGATGTGTTCATGGAGGGTAAAAACACTGCAGCTGCCTGTTCATTTCTGGAGGAAAGCTGATATTTCTCCTAAATCACCAGACTCCCCATGATCAGCTGTCTGGTGATATGAACATTCATCATGATAGCGATAATGTATTGATATATAACCCAGCCCCATACATTACACTATTTAAGGAAGTACCAATTCTTGAAATGGACTCCACGCTGTATTTATATGTTTTTATTCTAATGCACTACTTCGTCCCTAAAGATTTACAATTCTGAAAGCCAGTTTATGTCTAAGACTCACCGTAGCATGAGTGCGAGATAATCTGCTGCTATAATCATAAAAACCTCATATACTGAACTCCCTTTCAACACACTTAGTACTGTGTAAAACTGAATTCTTGTCTCCGGCAGGGTTTTGCCACGCTGATCAGGGAGTGGCCTGGAGAGCTGTACAACAACATGACTATAGTTCAGGCAGTGACAGACCACCTAAGGAAGGACTCCACCAACAGCATCCTGCTCACCACACTGGCTGAACTGTGAGTAATATCATGTAAAAACATTCCTTGTGTTGGATTTCATCCTTGATAATACTGCCTTCATGAATTCTTTCAGCTTCAAGAGTCAATTATGGAGCCAATCTATTTCAAAAAATATAAATTCTTCTGCTAACCTGTCTAGCATGTACCAATCACATGACCATGATTCGGCTTGGTTCTGATTTCCAGACTTAGTTGAAGCACCATGTGTCTGTATGTGTGTTTCCAGTTAAAATCTTTTCACAAATTTTCCATTTTATTTCCAACAAAGGAAGTAAAACGAGGTCTGTTGTCCAATTCTGGTGGACAGAACTGCAAGCCGACAAGTCTAAATGGTGCACATTTCCCACTCAGAGCTACCAAACTGTGGTAAAATACCATTTAAACATGTAGTAGGAAATGTGGACCATAGACACAGAACCCCAAACTCCCTTAATCGATGTCAAAGACTGTATACACAGGAGAGGTCTTTGCAGCTGTTTTTATATGTAGCATAATTTTGATACCGATGCTAGCTCGTTAACTAGTTTACACTAGAGGTTGTATTGAGCATTGACGATTATCAATCATGTGAATCATCAGTCCAGAGTAAGAAAAAGAAGTGATGATACACACCAAGTGAACTAACGCTAGCTACATTTCATAACGATGCTGTACTGACTGTATGACTGTTACTAACACTCGAAGTTTAGCCAGTCACTCCTTTTTTAAATGAACTCCACTGACAATATGAGTGGCACATAAGAGCACACTCCTCTATTCAGATGGATAACGCAGTGCAGATGCCAGAGCCAGAGCAACAACATGGACAGAAGAGAACTGTTCCACAAAATAAATGTTGTTCATGCTGTGGAAGGGGTGTGTGGGTGTGTGTGTGTGTGTGTGTGTGTGTGTGTGTGTGTGAGAGGACGCACCGTCCCACTGCCCATTTCTACCACGCTGACTCTGCTGTGGAGCACTCGCTACTGAACCATTACAAATTTCATACAGTAACTTACTGAATGTCGTGTGTTTGTCTTTTAGTTACACCTATGACCAGCGCTATGACCGAGCTCTGGAGATCTACCTGAGGCTCAGACACAAAGACGTCTACCAGCTTATCCACAAACACAACCTCTTCTCTTCCATTGAGGACAAAATTGTCCTCCTCATGGACTTTGACAAGGAGGTGAAACTCATATGCAAAGGAAATGATTTTTAATAAAGTGTGTAGAAGCTCTTGCAAGTTTTGAACGCACAAAGAAACATACTAAAAGATGTTTGACAATATAGTAAAACGTGGCTAAATTCGAGTTAAAGCTCCACTCTGTAGGATTCCTCCACCTGAACGCCCCATTATTACCCCTCCCTCTCCAAGTGTGTATTAAAGTGTACGGAGGCCGTCAGGTTCCTGTAGCATACTTTGTACTTACAAGTAACTGTACAGGTACTCACATTCACACTCTGGCTTTTTCTTGTCTGAATAATAAGTATGATTCTCCATTTTTCAAAATTTGGTTTCTCAAACTTGTTCTCCAGCTCCAGCAAACACTGATCCCTTTTCCTCGTCTTTCTTTCATCTTCTTAGTCATTCTTCTGGTGCTTATTTCTGGATTCATGTTACCGCTTATAAAAACATGAAGTGTGAAAAGTGCTCTCTAGAGGTTTGTCCGTTCTGGGCTCCTGTAGCGGAGCAACATGGCGGCTCTGTAGAGGTGTACCCGCCCCCTGTGTAGATATTAAGGGCTGAGTCTAAACTTAGAGAAACACAACGATTCAGAGTTACTGGTAATTATACACTCATGACAACATACTTATGAATTCCCAATGTATATTATGGAATATATCCTCCATTTCTGCTCATAGATCCCCTCAGAATCCTACATAGTGGACCTTTAAGGGGTATTCAGTATTTATATGGTGGTCTGAAAAACCAGTCAGATGTCAGAAAACATAAAGACCACTAAAAATATCCATCACTGTTAAGTAGACGTACATTTATATTTTTACCAAAATGACATGCATAGATCACGCCAGGTAACGAGCCAGGTTTAACAAATGTAACAGTAAATGCAGTCAGTGTGATCTGTGTTGATTTTTTAGATCAGTGTGTTGGGTCGTTCCAACACCATAGAAAAACAGACGTAAACCTAATAAATTCAGTTTGTAATCAGAAATCGTTTATCACAATGTCCGACAGAGAACACTTACACAAACTGTACAGATGACAATGTTTTGAAATGTTTACCTAATTAAAATGGAAGATTAATGACCAGGAATTCAGCCAACAGGATTGAACTGAATGAATGAATCAGGGTTTATTCCCCCACTGATGCTCCTGCGAACAGAAGTCCGTCGAGTGTAGAGACAAAGATGAGACTCGTTTAGATGCCACTTTTTTCTCAGGTGATGAAACGGAGACTGATGTGGAAGATGCTAATAATTAAAGTGAAATCTCGTTTCCTATAATAATCTCATAATTCTATAAAATGTTAAAACCGGATTTGAGATCTATGTGAAGGGTTTTCCCAGGCCACCACGTGTCTTTAATCAAGCAAAAGCAACTAATGGTACCGATGGTTTACTTTGTTAAAAAGGTGGCAGTTTAAAGGGCTTCGTTACAGAGCTAATGTGTTGAATTGATGTGTGTTATTGGACTGATGTTCAACACTGTTATAGATTGGCTTTGTCGATGCTGTGTAGTTGGACGGCATGGGAAGAGTGCATTGATTATTCGTCACACATGTCTGAAAGATCCGCCTCTTTCTCTCCTGTTTTCAGAAAGCGGTTGACATGCTGCTGGATAATGAAGATAAAATATCTGTGAGTTCACCTCACTGCTCTCTGTCTTCTGATTAAAAACACACAAACTTTGTTTACCGACGTGTCTTGAAGTTTTATTCTGTCTCGTTCTTCAGGTGGACAGAGTGGTTGAAGAGCTGAAAGACCGACCTGAGCTGCTGCATGTGGTAAGCAGCACCTACAGCAAATTCAGGGGCTTTAATCTTTATAAATCAATGCTGATGCCGAGAAATCACTGTCAATAATTAAATAATTACATTTTAAAAATCTGCTAGCATTCGGTTTTAACACGGGAGTTGTACAGAAAAGTTCCTGGTTTCGAACAGAATGTTTAAGTTATATCTTTACAAGCTTCTTGTAATTGTATTGTATGATAAGATATTAGTAATTGCTTGGATGACTGAGCAAAGCATCAGCTACACGTTAGGGAACAAATTACCTCTCCACTGCCGAGTGCCTGAAATGGAGCCCTGACTATTCTCTAACGACACCAAAGTGCATTATGGGACATCTGGACCTGATAGAGTGCCGACTTTGGAGACTGACGCACTTGATTGTCTCCATTAAGCTTTTGGACCGTTTGGGATTTTGGATGGAGGCTGTGATTTGGGATGTTCCTTTCAGAATTTGACTCCCGTTTTTGTTTATTGATCAGGTTTCGCTCTCAGCTCCTCAGTGAAAGATCACAAGCTTCTTTTTCTCATATTCTAGTGACATTCAGTGCCATAGTTATGAGAAATATAAAGCAGCAAATGTTGGCATCAGGGCTCCAGAATGCATCTCAGCTATGCAGAAACATTTGCGCAGAGTTATTTCAGAGAGACTCAGTTTGTATCGTTACTGTTCTACTAGGTGATGCACACGATGGAGTTGACTGTAGAATTAGCAGAGTATGAGCAGAGTCTACAGATGCTATGGTCAGAGAACTGGACAGACTAAAGCTCTAAAACTCTGCTGCATTGTTTTCTTTAGGTAGAGATTAAGCAAGGGCTAAATCCCACCGGCACGGAGATCAGCAGGCCGTCCAATGGCATTACAGTGTATTCTAGGAAACTGAAAGAATTTTATGCTGAAACACAGAATCTCATTAGAAAATAAATCTTGGACCACTGAAGGTCACATGTTAATTATAAACATTTATATGCACGTCACTGTGTGTTCGTAGGAAGTACAGTCCATTAAACATCTTGCTAGTGGACTTTACTAGTGGAATCTGTTGTTTCTTAAGAAATTTAACTCACTTCACTGCTATTTCTCTGAAAGTATGAAATCTACTGTGACATGACATAAAAATCAGACTTCACAACCACCTCCACCTCCTTCATGTTCCTCAATTTGTCACTTTGTCAGCTGGTTTATTGCCATGTTTGTCAAATCATCTGAAAGCAGTATTCCACCTTCTTATCGCATCTATGAGGAGACTCTCTTTTCTCTGCTATCAGTACCTGCACAAGCTGTTTAAGCGAGACCACCACAAGGGCCAGAGATATCACGAGAGGCAGATCAGTCTGTATGCTGAGTACGACCGCTCCAACCTTCTACCCTTCCTCCGAGACAGCACTCACTGCCCGCTGGAGAAGGTACAGCCGCTGACCTGAGCAGCTCCTTTATCGTCTTTATTTACGTTTATAAATCTCATCCTGCTTTCAGAAAGTGAGCTGTACATTTACAGTCTGCTCTTCTCGTCTAGGCCCTGGAGATCTGCCAGCAGAGACACTTTGTGGAGGAAACTGTCTTTCTGCTCAGTGAGTCCATCCTTTTCCAAAACAGACACCTTAAATGTCATTCAACAGATCTGGGCTCTGTTTCTACCGGAAAAAAGGGCTTCCTCATTTGGTCTGTGAATTATTTTACTTCTTCACCTCATAAATCAGTCCTACTTGAAGTCCTCCATGATGAGGAACTAAACTGTTGTAGGGTTGTATGTATTACCTTTAGTGTTGTACACTATTATTTATAAGAACGAAGGGCTGTAGGAATGATTTTCACTATTCAAATACTTTTGAAATGTGTAGAACATTTACATATCTGAGTTAAAACTCAACAGTGTTAAAACATTAAGCACTGCTTTTATTTTGCTCCATTAAAAGTCTTAAACTTTTTAGACTTGATCCACAATGTCATTTATGGCTTCCTAGAAAGCACAGGGTCATAAAAGTGTATTACTCTTTAGACACTTTGTTCTGAATCTTAGTTGGCATTCTACTGGACACTTTTCCAACAGTTATGATCTTAAATGTATTATTTTAAGAAGGACACACCATGCTTTAATCCATTTGTCGTTGCATGTAATGTTATGGAACGTCCATGAAAGGAGTTCGTGTTATCACTTATGTTATTGCAGCAGTAATCCACAGCAGTGCAGCAAGCAAAGGCTCACGTACACCGAGTTGTATAAAAAATCCTCCCTGTAGGGCGAGAAATCAATCTCAGTTTAGCTTGTTAGCCTGATTTCTTTGCTAATGCCAGGTTAGACAAGCATCCAATCCAACAGCCAATATAAACTAGCAGATTCTCATAGTAAATGTATTGATTATTTACTGAGTGTTCTGATTAATTCATAAGCAAATTATATAGCATTGGCCATGCGTATGAGCAGCAGACGTAGACCGATTGATTGATTGTTTGCAGGTAAAATGGAAGGAGTCGCTTTAAGATAACCATTTACTTAACAGTCAGAGGTAAAGCTCCCAGATTTCGGATACCTGAATATCACTGGGACACAAAGCTTCCCAGGAACGTGCCCAGCTGTGGTTTTTAAAACCTTACGGAAAAAATTAACTGTTAAAGGAGCGACTATTTATAGTTGATAGAAATAATAACGGGAACAAACTTGTTTTGTGGATATTTCGTAACATTAAACACAACTATAAACGCTATAAAAGTGTGAAGTATTAAGTGTTAATTAATGTAAAGAGTAACTGTATGGGTATAAAAGCCGATACTTCTCTTAAAAAAAAATGTTGTGTGATGAATCCTAAACTTTCATCCCTGAAAGGATTAATAACAGCTCCCTTGCCCCATCTCCAGGTCGCATGGGGAACTGCAGGCATGCGTTACAGATGATCATGGAGGAGCTGGGAGATGTGGATAAGGCCATCGAGTTTGCCAAAGAGCAGGATGATGCTGAACTCTGGGAGGATCTCATCTCTTACTCCATAGATAAACCACGTACGTCTAGTCCAGGCTGCCGTGCTAATCTGAGTCATTATGAAAGCATGGTGTTATCTTCAAAAATTGTTAAAAATATATACTTCTAATCTGACGTCTCACTCTCTCCAGCCTTCATCACAGGCCTCCTGAACAACATAGGAACCCATGTGGACCCCATTCTCCTCATCCACCGCATTAAAGAAGGCATGGAGATCCCAAATCTCAGAGACTCACTCGTCAAAATCCTGCATGATTACAATCTCCAGGTAGAGTCGGCCATGACACTGCTGTCTGCTCGCACCGCCGTAGTGTGGATTTGGGTGTAGCATTCTGGACAGGAACACAATTTATGCCTAAGATTTTAACAATGGGGCAGTCCATGGGAAATCAGAGAGAATCTCAGACGTTTGAGGCTGAACATTTTTGTTTTTTATTTGGGACCTAAATTAAGTGCAGTATTTCAGTTTAATTTTAATATCTTTGTGCTTTATCACCCCCAGGAAATATTTAATAACACCTGACCCTAAAAAAAAAAAAAAGCATGAAATCCATGTTCAGGTTTCAGTATCTTCAGAAACATTAGTCTGAGCCTCGTGGAAAATGGTGGAGATCATGAAAACCATGTTTTCTCACTTTCTAAACACTCAGAAATCACCAACGTTCTATGTATATGTAACTGGAGCTGAAATAATAATATTCAAATAATATTTAATCTCCAGTTACATATACATAGAAAGTTTAGTTTTCTTTGTGAAAATGTTTTCACAACCTAGAAAAGAGGTCATAAAGGTTAATTTAATTAATATTAAAATGTTCATCACTGCAGTCCAGACAAACAGTTGACCCTGTAATCGTCCTGTCCGTGGACAGTTCCAGGTTCGTATCTTGTTAGTTTTTACCATGAAGACAATGTGAACGAACACTGCGAGTCTGGAGGTGTAATCTACATGCTCTGATCATTCACACGACTGTTCCTACCTCTGTATCAGCGTCGCTTTCTGCCCTTTTAAAAATTCCCAGGAAAAATGCCTCCTGCCATGTTTCATTGTTAATAACTGTAAAGCTGTTGGCAGCAGGGACGCCGTTTCTGGATTCCGTGAATCGATGCTGCTTAAGAAAATGCTGTGACTTCATCATCTGTAATAATTTCCCCATATTCATGACTCCACAAGAACAACACTAACTTCCTGTGCTGACTTCAGAATCTACACCAGTTTTCCACAAGGCTCAAACTAATATTTCTAGAGACTTTGAAACCTGAACACAGTTTCCCAGATAAGACATTTCTGGGACAGATATTAAATATTTCAGGTGGGTGAAACATTATTAAAGTATGAAAATATTATAATTAAACTGAAACTAAACAGCTTCCTGTTTTAAAGAGTTTGCTGTCTAAAACACATTTTGTGTCTAAAAAGATAAAGCTAAAAACTCATTAAATGTTGAAGACCTCCAGTTACTGTAGAAACAACATATACATAAGAAATAAAGAAAGTAAAGCGTGGGCACGTCTCGGTCTACATCCATAATCATAAAACGTATAAAGACCTAAAGTTCATGAGCATCTTCATGTCTCTCCCTTTAGATTTTATTGCGAGAGGGCTGTAAGAAGATCCTGGTAGCAGATTCGCTCTCACTGCTGCAGAAGATGCACAGAACGCAGATGAGAGGCGTTCGAGTGGATGGTAAACGCACCATTCACAGCGTTTCACCCATTTATGAATTGGTATATTACAGAAAATGTTTATTAATGTCGTTTTTTTTTCTGTAGAGGAGAACATCTGTGAAGCATGTCACGTCACAATACTACCATCAGGTATGACCTGTGTTTGAAACGCGTGCCATGAAACCAGGTGACACGTCACAAACGCTTCATAGCAGGCGTCACGCTGTCACGAACAGAGTCAGGTGGCTAACTGCTCATTGCCATTCCGGCCTGTTCCACTTTATAATTATTATAAGTGCTCCCTAATGTTTGTTTTTATGACCAGTCCTTCACATGGACCAGCGCACCAGAATTCTTTCAGTTCATCAGAGATTCAGTTCAAACATCTTTACGCTTCTACTAAACACAGGTCAGGAAGTACGTTCCTCTCTCAGGTTCAGTGGAGAGTCTCGCCTGTACTGCTAGTGTAGACCAAACAACTGCTGCTGTATTCATAAAGACTGTACAGGACTCAAATTTTTTCTCAGATTTTCCCCAGTTTGGTCCCTCCCTCTTCCGTGCGCATGGCGTCCCACACCCAGAGGCTGTGACATAGTTCCAGGTCTCCTGTTCACAATATGCTCGCGTCCTTTCAACAAACCGAGTACTGTTTCCCTTCACAGCGCAGATTATTAATCCGTCTCTCCAGCGTTACACAGAAGACGATGGCTCACCTTTTCTTCAGCGGTTTTTCCCTTGCCTGTGTCTATATATCTAGGCTTTGTGATTATGTTCTTCTAACCAGTGACCAGACGCTTCATGACAGCGTGCGTCATTTGTCTTGACGTGATTCTGACGTGATTATATCTTATGATGCTGGGTTCATTATTGTATTATTTGTTCCTAATTACTGTATATTGAGTACGCAGCAGACAGGAACTCGTGTAAGTCCTGAATGGTGATGTGTGTTTTAGACACGGCTCAGCCCTTCAGCGTGGTGGTCTTCCACTGCAGGCACATGTTCCACAAGGAGTGTCTCCCCTCACCAGGAACGGTAAGGCTTCTCCTCAAAACAGAATACACAGCGTCTCTGTACCAAGGCTCAAGATTTTAAATACATTTTCAGTTTCAAAACTTTCACGTTCATTTGTAGCTTCTGTCTTCTTCCTGTCTGGGTTTCAGCTGTAGTAACTTTAGTTCTGTGGATTTAGTCATCTTTAGAGAGGAATACAGGTAGTCCTCAAGTTACGATGGAGATGTGTTCCATTATACCCACAATATGTCCAATGTCGTAGGCCACTGTGTAGCCTAGCCTACCCAGGAGTCTTTTCCTGTAGGAGACATGCTGGGTGTTTAGAAGACATGCTTTTGAATTAAAATTAGCTCTTGAAGCACAAAAAAAACAGGCAATAATGCACTGTACAGTACACCGATACACAAGGGAACTCTGTGAGTTACAGGAGAGAGGGAGGCATCACGCAGGGCGAGTAACGCGTACATCCGGGCGTCGTCCGAACGTATCGTACGTGTTACGCTGTTCCGCCCCTGGTGCCTGCCCACGAATCTTAAATATTTTCAAAATATCTGACCATTTTTAGCATATCACAGTCGTCATCGTAACTTTGAAAAATTGTAAATCAGGCCATCGTAACTTGGGGAGCGTCTGTAATTACATCAGTAATATTTCTAGTTTAGGTGTCTTTTTTTTTCCTATCGGGTTTTCATATTTTCTTATATATCTCGATATCTGCAGATGCTGAAGAACTACAACTCGTCTCTTATGTCCCTTTTTAGTTCAGCCATATTTAATGATGTGTGTAGTCTTAAATGTAGAAATGAAGGCTGACGTACAGCACTGTAAATGCTGCAGCGAATTTTAAGTGCCTAAAATGAGTTAAAAATCATTAACAAATAATCTAGTAAATGATGTCTGTGACCACAGACGGTTTTATCGTGTGTCTGATGTTCTAGATTCCTGGTGGACAGTACTGCAACATCTGCAGTGCCAAGCGCAGAGGCCCGGGCAGCGGCATCCTCGAGCTGAAGAAATAGCGTCCTGCCTGCCGACTCCTCACACGCTCACTGCGAGCGGTCACTTCACAAGTCTTTAGAGCTGTAATGCACCTAATGATCATTTTTGTGCTGCTTATAAATTGTTGCATGTGGTATGTACAGCAGTCTGGCCTTTCTCTCTCCTAATAAAGAGCAATCAACATTGCAACTCAAATGGTAATTATACTGTTTTTGTCTGTTCTGAAAGCTTTTAAGGTCTTCCTCTTTCTCTAAGCTTTAAGGCTTTTATAAATTTATCTTCATC
Source organism: Chrysichthys cranchii (assembly GCA_030068335.1). Taxonomy (NCBI): domain Eukaryota; kingdom Metazoa; phylum Chordata; class Actinopteri; order Siluriformes; family Claroteidae; genus Chrysichthys; species Chrysichthys cranchii. Next base: position 7,856,990 of record JAQMCW010000019.1, read on the forward strand.
CGTTATATTAATTCGCTGCGTCTTCTGTCTGGGGAAAATTAGCCTAGACTTCAATACACATCACTTCTTGCATGAGGCTGTAGACTCGCTAAAAGTTCACAAATTAGTCTTCAAATCTGTCCACGTCGTGTGAAGTAGTGAACGCACTGAGAACCCTGAAAATGTAAACGCTGATTATCTGCTCCAGTCTGTGACACCGCCGGGGGAGATGCCCCAGAACCACCAAGACAGCAAACAGAACACTTACTTAAGGGCAAAAACCCAAATCATCTGCATGTGTAATTGTTAAATGTATAAACTGATAAAGTGAACATGATGCCAATACAGAGAAATCACACTTCAGTGAGAACTCACGGCGAACACTTACAGGACGCTCCGACTCGAAGCAGCACAAAGAGTCCAGTAAAAACACGGCAGAAGGTTACGCTTTAATTCTGGTTTGCCAATCATGAAATCAGATTAAAAAGTACACTGAAAAGGGCTGAAAGAGGAAAAGGGGGGAAAACATTAAAGGTAAACAGTTAATCAAAATAGGGAGGGTGTTTTTCTGAACACAGTAAGCATTGCACCAAATTCATTTTTTGCAATAAACAACCTCAGTGCTTAAGCAGAGCCCAGAAAAGAAAAAAAAAGAAAAAAAAAAACTCATTTAAGCTACAACTTAGCACTACGATCCAGTACGAGGAAGCAGAGGTGGTTTTAACTCCTCAAAGTGGTACAATTGAGGCAAGCAGCAGCCTTCCACACACTCAGCAAGTCTCTCCAGAGGATGATAGACATTTCTCACTCATATATATTTATATACTTCAAATCACTCTTTATGCTTTTACTCTTTACAGTAAGGCCACTTTTAATAGAATCGATTCAAACACCGCAAGCTTTAAAGCCCCAAAAAGAGGAAAGCGGGAGAGAAAAGAAAAATTTCAAGTTTAGGATGAAGTGTTAAGTGCTCCTCTTCAGCTGGGATTGTGACCAGGCCCAAGGACTCCATCACCAACGCAACCACAGATCTGAAACTGAGGTAGTCTTACCCTCTCCTCTGGCCTGACACACACACACACACACACACACACACTCCCGCTGTACTCGCATCACAAAAGGAAAGCAACTTCACGTTCAAGAGTTCTGTTGATTTAGCGAAGCAAAAAAAAAAAAAAAAAAAAAAATGGAAGAAAAATAACGCTGTGTATAATTTCAACAGAAGTTCCACTGATGACATGATGAGTCTATCCTCAGAGAGGGCGTCCTCAGAGTTCAGCTGATGTCACATTGCGCAGCTCTCCAACCGTCCGCTGCTCTGAGTAAATCCACCATCACACCAGTTTACTCCTTTCCACCGTCATAAAAAGAAGTTTAACGTCACTCAGTCCCCCTTTGCTGCAGCCCTTTGGGATGTGTTCAAGAAGGAGGACTTTGGCCTGCCAAGTGCGAGCGAATTACTTGAGGGCACTGTGTTAATGTGTGTGTGTGTGTATAAAAGAGAGAGAGAGGAATTGTGTGAGCAAAAGAGCAGAAATGACCATGTACTGTAGAGGGGTGTGTGTGTGTGTGTGTGGCGTCTCCAGCATGTATCAGGACTGCGTCAGCACGGCGGCGGCTCATCTTGCCCTGTGGTTCGGACTGCACGGTCGGTGGTGAGCTGAGGACAGCGCTGTCTATTTATCCTCCAGAACAGCAAACTGGTTGTCTAACTGTAAATGCTGCAGGGCTCCTGGACCTTCTCCTTCTCTGGCGCGGCTCTTGTGCTTCACCACCTCGAATGTCTTCTCGATCTCTCTGTCCCTAAAGTAGAAACACACCGGTTCATAACAGCATCTCGGTCGAAAGCGCACTCACGGTGCTCAGGGGTGGGCAATTAAATTACAGAAAATGACTTTTCATATTATATGAACACTGCATTAGCTATCTAGCATTAGCCACGAAAAGCCCCCTAGTGGCCTGGAGCACGTCTGACGTGAGCGCCCTCCTGTGTGGTTGATGCGGTGCTGCATAAAGTTCATTTCTTACAATGTTGAATTTTCCCTAAATTTACGTCAGTTGTTTTGTCGTCCATAAGCTGCCGTTAGCAGGCAGTCACAACTCTAGGACACAGTTTAAACTTTATTTACATTACAAGGACTAAGTTATTTTGCCGCAAAAGTAAAAGGTGGTGTTAGACGAGTGCCTGAGGACTCACCCCATTTCCATAAATATTTAAAATTAAAAATTTATACAATATAAAAAGTATTAATTTTGAAAATACTTAATTTTTTTAAACATAGCTGCAAGCAGCAATTAAGGGGTCCAAGCAGCCTGGCCCCACCCCCTCAGTGACCAGTCGGAATCCGTCGAGAACATCGGCGCTTTTTCCTCAAACAGAAATACTAAACTTGACGGCAGTGCATTGAGTGGCAAATCCGTCACATCAGAAAGACTCGCTGGCTGCTTGTGTGTCTCACGGCTGAACAGTAACCAAAGCAGGACGAGTAACTGGTTAGAGCTGTTAGTCATCCAGATACAAGTCGAGCATCTTACTTGCGAGTCTCCACATGTTTGGCAGTTGCAAGAAGTGAGGGGAACTGTGCATCACTGAAGATCTCCGGAGGCCCCTGCGGTGGGGCCCGTTTCGATGAACCTAATCGGGCCCCAGGGGGACGATACACACCGGCAGGCTTCGACTCGGGAACCTCTTTGTCCTCTGCAACACACAGTGAACTGTCGAGTTAACAGGTTATCAAGTTTATCAGTTATTTTAAAGAAACATCAGGGAAATCACTCAAATGTATTTACTTATCTATCTTAATAATTTTCTTACAGTGTTCAGGGAAGACCTTTTCTTATACAGTACAGGCCAGAAGTTTGGACACACCTCATTCAATGTGTTTACTATATTGTCATGACCATTTACATTGGT
>JAQMCW010000019.1:7882643-7893307 GCA_030068335.1 Chrysichthys cranchii
ACCAATGTAAATGGTCATGACAATATAGTAAACACATTGAATGAGGTGTGTCCAAACTTCTGGCCTGTACTGTACATAAATTCAATTGTGGTTCACATTAATTTGTCTTGAAGAAGGCCAGATTTATCATTTCACTGCATGTTGTATCTGTATATCTGTGTGTGTAAAATATACGTATATATTATACCAAAAGCTGATTTTTTTTTACAGTTGAAAGGTTTGAGTTTAAACTAAATAATAAAAAGTAGAAAAAATAAATATATAATTCACTTTCTTTTTAAGAAAGAAATAAAGAATAAATAACTTGTATGGAATGAAAAATAATCACTATTGCTTTAATAAACCCATTTCAAATAATTCACTATTGTCTTATGAACAGCGTGAGCTGAAAATCTGTAAAAGTGATTAAACAGCAAGAAACCACAACTGACAGAATCCCACTGTGCATTGTGCAATCATTTTCCTATAACATGTTTTGCTATAACACCAGTCTTTCACAGCTCAAATTATAAAAAGCCGACCCAGTTAACATGATTAACTCATAAATAGACAAAACATGTATCTGCTACAGCTGAGACAGCATTCACTGTTCATAAAGGAAACTGTATGGTAACCTCCAGGCCTCGTTTCAGCTGTCCCTCCTGTTCCAGTCATCGCATTAGTGAGTAAGAGCAAGTCTGAACCAGTGAGGTAGCTTCACTCCCCGTACTAAGAAATCTGAAACTGCATCAATAAAACATCCGCTGTATGAATAAAACATGAACCGCTGCTCAATACACAACAAAGTGGTGCGTTTATATCGGAACACACGGCGTCGGCTGAATCCCCTGCACCTGAAACGGCACTGATTCGACGGGTGTTTAGGAAGTCTGTCTGCATGGCGTACGGAGAACCAGCTGCAAATCTGCGGAAATCCAGCAGGGATATTCCCTGTGTCCTAAGGTAAATCTTAATGTATTAATGTTCATCTTAGCACCTCAAGAGGAGAAACATGATTTATTAACAAAAATGCACCAAGTTAAGAGTGTACAGCCAACGAGGATAAAAAAAAACATCTGTGTGAGGGCAGAATGTTTTTCAGAATTATTAATCACTCTACATGCTGTGGCTAATCTCTTAATATGCTATGCAACCTAATGCAAATTGTTCTACAAGTGAAATGCGTTAGAGACGTCCCAACACGGAGAGAGACACAGAATTCCCAGAAACAAGCTGTAAATTCATGGATGTGATATTACATGTGTGTGTGTGTGTGTGTGTCCGTGTCTATGTGTGTGTCTGTGTGTCCGTGTGTGTGTGTCCGTGTGTGTGTGTCCGTGTGTGTGTGTGTCCGTGTGTGTGCCCATGTCCGTGTGTGTGTCCATGTCCGTGTGTGTGTCCATGTGTGCATGCGTGTGTGTGTGAGTGTGTGTGTCCGTGTCCATGTGTGTGTCCGTGTGTGTGTCCCCATGTCCATGTGTGCGTCCGTGTGTGTGTGTCTGTGTCCCCGTGTGTGTGTCCATGTATGCGTCCGTGCGTGTGTGTCCCCGTGTGTGTGTGTGTGTCCGTGTCTGTGTGTCCTGTGTATGTGTCCATGTGTGCATCCGTGTGTGTGTGTCCATGTGTGTGTGTGTGTGTGTGTGTCCGTGTGTGTGTGTGTGTGTCTGTGTGTGTCCATGTGTGCGTCCGTGTGTGTGTGTGTGTCCGTGTGTGTGTGTGCCAGAGATAGAGAGGGAGAGCGAGTTCCTGCAGCATAAAATCTTTCCCTCTCATCCATCAATGGCTGACTCATTTTCCAGTGCCAACACTGCCATTTGGAGCTCCACTATCTCACACACAGACACACAGCTCTGACTCACGCTCCCATACCATGGGGGAGGCAGAAACACAGAGTGCTTACTCAGTCCCTGAACACTACAAGTGCGTTTACTGATTAGTCATGTCTGACCCTTAGATCTGACTGTGAAGGTTGTGAGCTAAGAGCTTTCTTTGGGCTTAAGGATCTCCATGGCAACAGTACTTCTATTATGTGAAATATTAATTGAGTGTAATATGAAAGAATGAAAAATACATGCATCATACGCAATCAATTACACCATTTCAGTTCACAATAGCATTAATTCTCTTCCAGTTTATGTTCTTGGTGCTAATTAATCACAGCGGCAAATTATCTGATCAGTCAAGGCTGGATAATGGTGCTGGAGTCTCTAACAACCCATCAGAATTACTCATTTAATCATTTTGAACCAAACAGGCACATTTAAGGTCCCTCTGAACATACTGGAACAGCAAAGCCAGTTCTTTTGTTTCTGCTTCATACCAAAAAAGATTAATCAACCGATGGACCTTAGATCATCGAATTTCAGATTTCATTTCTTGATATTTACATCTAGGCAAAATGTCACCTTTGGTGGAAGATCACCCATTGTTTTAGGTGAATAAATGTATAGGAACAGAAAAAAACTCTTAAGTAAATAACACTTAATATTTTATTGCAATAACTGCATCATGCCGGTGATTCACTGACATCACCAACCTGCTGCATTCGTCTGTTGTGATGCTTCCACACGCGGCCATGCAAGCCCAAGCCATCACACTACCTCCAGCGTGCTTCACCCATGAGCTCATATGTTCTGGATCATTAGCAGATCCTTTCTTTCTCCACACTTTGTCCTTTTCATCACATCAAAGGTTCCTATTTTTCCAGAACTGTTGTGGCTCATTCCTGTAGTTATTGGGGAATTCCAGTGTGGTTGATTCTTACTGCTGATGAGTGTGATGCATCTTGTGTGATGGACTCTATATTTCTGCTTGTGAATCTTCTTCAGATGGTGGATCCCTGTGGAGGTTATGAGAACACTGACTGTCTTTCTTCACGGCTCTCTCAATGTTTCTCTCATCACCTGCTGTGGCTTTCCTTGGCTGATCTGTTTGATGTCTGGTTGTTAGATACACTGGTGTACTTTCTTTTTTATGATATTCCAAATTGGCTGTACACAGTACTTGTTCAGTGGCTCTGAGTGATTTTCCATAATTTTTCCAGCCTCAAAATGGCTCGCTCCCTTAGACAGCTCCCTGGTCGTCATGTCGGTTTATCCTTTTTAACAAACAACGTCTTCACCCGGGACTCAGACCAAGAGTAGACATTCAGAGCTATTAACTGTTTGAACAATCAATCTGACAGAAAGAAACACACATCAGTCACATGTTTGAGTATTTTTGTCCATTTGAAAAATGGGTGGGTTCAAACACAATGTGTGAAACACAGTTGTTCAACGCATTTAGATGTAAATATCAGAAAATGAAAGCTGAACTTCTGATCTATTGTTTCATATTCATCTTTTGATCATGATGGTAAACGAGGAAAAAAGAGTTCCAGTTCCATCATACTCCAGTTTTACATGGTATACGCAGCAGTGTGATGCTTCATGCAATTACCTCAATAACAGACTGTGTGCTGCACTGCGGTGCGTGGGTATCAGATTCACAGGGCTGTAATTGATCTCAGCAGTAGTTCAACATACTGATTGAGTAACATGGTGGCTGGTGCTAACCCAGACAGCATCTTAGTCTGAGACCAAGTACAGAGAGAGCAAACAATTCGAGTGTGATCAATGCGTGCGGATTGGAAAAAATGATCAGAGGTTCAAACACTGGTGATGAGAGTATAATAAAACACAAACTGTGGATCAATAATATAAAAACCAGGCAAACAGCATGTTCCAATATATTAGCTCAGTGCCGCGGTTAAATTACACCTTGATTTATGCTTCTGACTGGACCAACCCTCTATTCATTAGCACAGGAGAAGATTTATAGTAGAAGAGAAATCCACGCAATTAACTCTAAATATGGAATATATAAGCCGCCGGTGGCATTCGTAAAATCTTGCAATGTTATGTCTTTATTAAATCATGTGAATATAAAAATCCAATGCATTGTGGTTCCCACTTAGTATTCAACGTTCGAGTCACTTTCACAAATAGAAATACAAAATGTTCCCCACGGGTTCTCCATTTTCAATCCATTCAGAATTACTCAGCTCTGTCCCGGGCAAAACGGCCTCCATAAGTGGACATCCGAATCCAGACTGACACGATTTCCTCATTTTCAGTATCAATTAATACCACACAGAGCCTAGGGGGTTTTCATCTTTTTTTTTTAACCCAAAATTTTAATAAACCAGGAAACAGGAAATCACCTGGGAATCCTGGGATTTTTTTTTTTTAATTGAGTCATGAAAAAAGTACTCTGAATTATTTCCCACTGCTGCAGGAGACTAACACACATGATGTGCCAGTGTGACACTTTGGTTAAAGACACAAAATATTTAAATCTTATTCAGATCATTAAAGGGAGTGTGGTTTAAAATGACCCATAATTAAGATAAATATTATTCCATGAAAAATCTGTAGGATCTACTTCATTTCCTTTTGCTTTAAACACACTGCCACATCATGTGTGTCACTGCAGGGAAGGTCCAGTCATTTCAGTTTATTTCATTTAGTTCAAGCTCATCATTGTACAAAAACAAACTATCAAGACCATAATAGCAGGAGGCCCTTTTCCACTGCAAAGACCCTTGATGTTCGGAGTATAATACACATAAGAGCACGAGGAAAGATGTAAAATGGCAGGTGCAGTTTTAGTATCACAGTTAAATTCATTAATTTGGGGATCGGGACCTTAATCATTGCCGAAATCTTTCCCTATTGTTCTTACTTGTATTATAATTATAACACCTGTGGTTTTGGCCGTGGAAAATATCCTACTGCTACTATTTTTAAAGGGCCAGAGAGACTGGAGTCTGAAATAGCTTTACTTATTTAATTCCTTTTGCACAAGACCTTGGCTGCCAACACTGCCGGAGAGCTCTGACCAAATCAATCAAACCAGGAAGTCCACATATTGCTTGGTGAAGTATAGATTTCTAGGTGCTCCCTCAGGATGCTTAAAGATCAATTCCACAGACACCAAGTGTAAGCAATGGCTCCCGCCAGGAAAATTATATTCAGCAGCATGACATGGGGGAAAAACCTGGCAACCACGACAGACATCTCAGCGCTGTGCAGCATGATGACTACAAATAAAGCACACTTTATTTTAGGAAACAGTCCTAAAACAGGGCAAGATCGCAGGAATCAGAATTTTGACCTCACATGCCTGCACTCTGTGACACTCACCTTGATATAGGGCACATCCAGAATGTGATGACGCTTAAAGAAAATTTATGAACATAAGTGGTGTAATAAAATGGCACTGTCTGTATTTCTGAATCTGTTTAGTGCTCCAAATAACCACATCTGTGTCTGTGTTTTCTACCAGGTGGCACAGTGGTGCAGTGGTTAGCTCTGTCACCTCAAGAGGTCCTGGATTCGAACCTGGTGGCCGACTGGGAACGTTTGATGTTCCCTCTCAGCGTCCTCCCACAAACCAAAGACATGCAGATTGGCTCAACTGCCTACCCAAAACTGCCCAGAGGTGTGAGTTGAGTGCGAATGCTTGTTCGTCTCTGTGTTAGCCCTGTGTTAGTTTAGTGACCTGTACAGGGAGTCACCCTGCCTGAGGTCAGATAGCATTGACTCCAGCTTCCCTGCAACCCTGATGGATAAACGCTATAGATAATGAATGGAAGGATGAACCACTACACCTCTGAAAAGACACACACACACACACACACACACACACACACACACACACAAAAGGGAAATAAAAACCCAGAGGTATAAATGCCAGCACTGTCAGCAGGGTCTGTGATTTCTGAATCTCCTCAACTTCATATCCATCACTTGAATTTATCATTTTTCTCAACTAAAGGTTTTCTCAGGACTGTTTTTAAAACCTTCTTCATGCAGTTATTATTTTGTTTGTTTGTTTGTACCTGTCTGAATAAAATTAATAGGTTCCATTTTCCAAAATATAAACAAGCTAGTAGCCTAATTTAAACCACCACAACCCCGACCAGGCCGTTACTAAGGATGAGTGAATGACCATTAATGAATTTGATCTTTCATTGTCCCACAAGCTTCATATCTGACCACTTGCAAAAATATGCACCTCCTACTCATATCTGAATTTCCCAGCTTCTGTTTAGAACACATTATCTGTTCATTAAGGATAATGTATTCATAGGATAAGGTACAGTATCTAACTCAGGGGTCCACAATATATGGATTTCTAGGGGCTAGGAACTTAGTGAAGCATTGAATTAGCCCAGATCCCCTCTGGAAAGTGAACAGATATCAAGTGTTTTATTAGAAGCAGCTAACATAAGGAGTTCAGGAAGGAGTTATCCTTTTGAAACTCTCAGGATCTGCGTACATTTGCTTGACCCTTACGTCCTGCCTTCTAATTATGCAAACTGAGCTGAACTTGGAGGTAGCCTCCTTACATTGTACTCCATGTCTCACTAACTCTCACAAACCTATTATATTTAAGAGGAGAAAGCCTATGCAAAATGTTGCCTGGAATCCAGTACTCCCAGCGCTACATCCTGGTTATTGTTCCTTATCTCAGGCTAGAAAAGAACTCTATTAGTTACCCATTTTATTTAAAGCAAAACAAGCCCTTGAATGTTTCTGGTGCTAACATGCTAAACAAAAGACACAATCTAAGAATCCCACAGGAGATTATTCTGGGTTGTAAATACAAAATCTTTACAATGAATCACACCAACAGTTGCACTGCTCCTTTTTTGGGAGGACCAGCAGCAAGGTCTGACACAGTGGCTGATTCCAAGGATTGTGGGACAGATGCAGCACTTCCTGTGTTGAGGGAGGGTCAGGGTGGGACAGATGTGAGCTTAAAGATAAGGTGGAAAGCAGTACACCCATCTGATAACGTCTTCCTGTTTGTGCTTTCAAGTCCTGATAATTCCTGTGTTGCCTTTTAATGGGCATGGATGCCAAAACGCAAAAATACACAGACAAGCTTGACTTGTTTACTGAGACGCTTGGTTTGGCATCATTACCACCATAGGAATGTTGAGATGTCTGTTATTTGTCTGAGAGGAAGTACAGTGTGTACTAGTGGACGTGTATACCAATCTATTGGGACAGCACTTCTGTAACAGCAAGAGAAGAGCATTATCCAACTAGAGCCATGATGATACCAGTGTTTTCACTTCCAAACTAATGGTTTCAAAAGTGGAAAAACACACACCTTGACCAAAGTTACTAAACACATGAAAGTTGCCAATCTGTGCACATGCCACTGAAGCCACTGTGCATGCGCAGCAAAGACAAAACAACTATAGAAACTGAATCATTTACCACCAGTAAGATATAATAGTACTGAAAAGATACTGAGACTTTGATATACAGTCGATCCTCTCATCTACGGACACCGCATTAATGGATATCAGAAGGAACGGACAAAATCCGCTGGTCTGAATACATAATCCATTTGCCAGAATGTCCAGTACGAAAGTTTAAAACTCCTGCGTGTTGCGAATCAAGTCCAGTATTTCAGCAATTGGCTGCTAGGTGGCGGTGGTGTGCGTGCTACTAGTTGCTTACAAGCGTCGGTTGAGCTGTGGTCGTTGTGAAGCTGTACTGTTTTTTCAATGATTATTTGGTGTTTTTCACCTCAGTGTTTTCTCAACGTACTTACATATTTATGTTGGTCGTTATGCTGCTTGTCATGTGTACAGTACTTGGGGAGCACGTTTATGGACCTTAGTGGTGTTTTTCCTTGGATTTCCATTATTTTATCCCCCACATTAAAACACTTCACATCATCGGACTGTTCAAGTCAACGGACACCCTCTCCCCCAATTAGTCCGTTAATGAGAGGTTCAACTATACAACTCTTTTTCTAAACACTGTATTTTTCTCATCTGGGGACATGATACAATATACTGAACAATCTAACAGTGCTACAGGGACGGTGCAGTCTCATCTAGGATAGGCATATAACTATACATTTCCATATATTTAAACATATGCACTGATGGATATGTTTATGATTAGTTGGTCTTTAATTGGACATTATGTATTGTAAAGCTGCTTTGCGACAATGTTCTGTTGTTAAAAGCGCTATACAAATAAAATTGAATTGAATCATCCTGCTGTCATGTTATGTAGGAACTCCTTCTAAATTTTCATCTGCTACTTGATGTCCTTGAGAAGCATTTTTGCAAAGGCGTCTCATAGTGCAATCTGCACTTCATGGAAACACTGGAGAGACCACAGATGGTGAGACCTACTTTACTTTAGGTATTTTAGGCAGAGTTGGCATTTGCTGATAACTGTAGTAATTATCTAGGCATTATAGCAGGCAAAACTATACCAGCAGCATGCAGAATGCACTTCGAGGAAACATCTTGAAAATGCTATACTGCTTCACATTTTGCAAAGAAAGCATCCTGCCTTCAAACAACTGAGCAGAACAAGGGCGCTAATATCAAGCATGTGCAATGATGTGCTAATCGTCAATATGTTAAACTGTAGACATGTTCAGTAAGCGTGATATTTGGAACAGATCGAGGTCAGTGAACTGCTCCAGAGATCATTTGGAAATGGATGGAGACCACCTCCTCTAAAGGGTGCTTTTCCCGCGCTATATAATAAGTATGAGCCTCCATTTTTCTAAATTTGGCTTCTCAATCTTGTTATCCAGCACCAGCAAACACTGTAACATGGAAAGTGCCCTCTAGAGGTTTGTCCGTTCTGGGCTCCTGTGGCGGCGCAACATGGCGGCTCTGTAGAGGTGGACCCGCCCCCAGTGTAGATATAAAGGGCTCCTTCGAAGCTTACAGAAACACAACAATTTGTAATTGCAGGTAATTATGAACACTAATGAACACATACTTATGAATACTAAATTCTATTTCTGATCATAGATCCCACTAAATCCTATATGGTGCACCTGTAAACAATACTACTGATGCTTTAGCAAACAAAAGTCTGAGAGAAACTGTGAAAGAGAGACAGTCATCCATCTTTCCATGAAACAGCACAAAATTTCAACCACACATTTGTTTAACTAGAGAGAGAGCACAATAATTATTTTCTGATTTTTAAACAAAAACAGAATTTTCTGTTTGAAAAGTCACAGCATAAAGCTTTGACTGATGAAAAGAATTGACTTATTTAGAAAATAGTTTCAGAACCAATTCCTATCCCTCCATGAACAGACAATGTCTAACTAAAATTACAGGCTCAGAAAACTGTTAGAAAAAACCATGGCTTCTCCTCAGGGCCACTTCTGCTCTCTTGGCCAAGAAAGTCTGTGACATCATCAGGATTTAACTCACACTCTCCCAAGGACAGGCTTTTTAAATTTCATAAATTAACCTAAACATGGACACAATTAATTATTTTGAGGACACAAAATTAAGTGCATGCATTATGAATTCATAACATTGATTTAGTCAGAAGACAAACTTGATACTCAAGAAAAATCCGTAAAAAATCCATCACATCAGCAGCACAATCACCAGCGCCATAACCTTCCCAGGATCAATTCTGGCTCTTTTTGGGGGGATTATGTCCTTGTCTGGAAATACAGACAATTTGTGTTGCATAATTTGCAAATAAAAAAGCAGAGTTCCAAATGTATGTAATGATAAATGAAGATGGAACAATCCACAAATAAATCAACAGTCAGTCTGTGCACTTCTAAAGAATATCTTTGCATTTTATTTTCTTAATTTCTAGAACCCATTTTAATTTTGTATTCATTTGTGGTTTATTTTTGTGGAATTGGTGTTATTTATTTGTAATAAAATTATGCATCAGAAACACCCCTGACCTGCAGCTGATTCTGAATAGCAGCTTTAAAAGCAGATCTCAGATGGAAAATGCAATGCATGAATACAAAGTACGAAGCTTGAACTCTCTAGGTGGTGAACTGCATCCAAACACTTTCTACACCTGAGTAAATGTACCAGCTCTTCATTTTATTCTTCAAGTCTCTTTCAATCGTTAGCTCTTAGGCCCATCCTTGCAGGTATGTTCTCATAACAGAGATAAGGCCAGCGACAGGACATGTCCTAAAAGCGAATTTACTTCCAAGAGACACATCATCGTTTGACCTCGTGTTCCTGATCCATTTTGCACTTTTCATTTTGGATGTGTGCCAGGCTTGTGCTGAGCGTGTGCAGCCCCGCCAGCCAGAGCTGTTAAAATACTGAGCGAAATGCAGCCTCGAGTGTGCAACAAATCAAAACAGGAACTGTTGAATGACAGAAAGTGTCAGGTCAAGTACATCGTGTCTAATTTGGGGAAATGTATATATTTTATTGGTTATGTGCTTTTAGTTAAGCGTCTCCTATTTGTACTGAACATTTTGTTGTCTTCAACTTTGGCACACTTGCACTTCATGTAGTCCTGTGTTGTGCACAGTTTTGTAATTCTGTCTTGGCTTGTATGAAGCACCATGGCCCTGGAGGAACGTTGTCTCATTCAGTATGTCAGTGTTTCCCAACCTTTTTTGAGCCACGGCACACTTTTTGCGTCAGGAAAATACTACAACACCACAGGAGGGGGGTGGGGGGGTTATATCGGCGTTTAATCTGTTAACTTGCTGGCGACCCGGTACTGGGACACAGCAGTAACGCCTCTTTGTTTCTTAGGCTCCGCCCCTTTCATAGTAATGTTATATGTCCCCTGAAAGCTGAGACTCTCAGGAATATACAGACAGCCAGCTCGCCATGAAAAAATCATGTTTTCTGTGCTAAAACA